>CM024626.1:14020020-14100133 GCA_014182585.1 Eucalyptus coolabah
TTTTAATTTTTCCTTTTCTTTTGCTTAAAAAAAAAAACCATCAAAAACTCCATATTAGATTTATTGTGGCAAATTTATAGTTTTTTTTTTTTTTTTGTGATGTGAAAATCTCATAATTAGATTTTTTTAAATTTGTATCCATACAACACATTTTATCCTTTGTTGGATGATTTTCTAACAAAAATTAGGCCGTTTTGATTTTACTTAAGCCACACGAAGCGCTATAAAAGTCCATATGCTTGCCGTCTATTGGTCGCCATCGAGCCACCATTGGGTTCCTGTCTTCTTTTCCTTCCTTGATGTCTTAGGCATGTAGCCTGGCTTGAGGCAGCATTTTTAGTCCTTATAGGAGTAGGATTACTTTTAATCGAAGCACATGATTGGATGAGATAATTCGTGCCTTCTTCTAATGTCATGCTTAGCCATTCCCGTACACCTTCATGAAATTCTCTCACGCTGAGCTCGTTCCATTCACTGCACTCTCCACTCGCCGAATCTTGCGATTCTGCCTCGGCTTACACGCGCGCCTCCGGTCTTCATAGAGGACGGGGAAAGAAGAAGCGAACAGCCTACTTGGTGGATAAAATGGGCTAGAGCCGAATTATATAATTAGTTCATTTTATTTATTTATCTATTTTTTCGCCCTCCTTTTTTTTCGTTGTGGTTTTTTTTTTTTTTTTTGCTATTTTTTTGGGTACTTTTACAACTACATACGCTTGAATTGTTGACAAAAGTTCCGATGTCGATAACATACATGATAACACTAAAGTTTGTGTCGTTGGAAGCTCAATACTTACGCAAGTGCATTCAGTATTGATTTACACATACCGTGAAAATATTTTCCAAAAAAGCAAAAAATGATGATGGGGTGCAAAGAAAAAGCTCTCCCCCTTCTTAAATTAATCAAATTTTAGAGTCTAAAATTTCAATTTACATTCTATGTTGGCATTTGAGCAAAGTCCAAATGAAAGATTGGTAGAGCGGGGAAGACACTTTGACCTATCAAAGTTTGGGACTTGGGGCTTTTTCCGTCGACAAAGCCCTAAATTCGAAATGTTTGGGCACTGCACTATTAATTTGGGTGGGAAATTTGAAGAGATTTGGCTTCCTGACTATTCTATGCACGCTGTTTTGATTGATTAAGTACAAATAGATTCTTCGTTTTTTTCTTTGAATAAATGATTTTATCAATCTTCTCTTTCTGGTGGCAACCATTGAAGGTGTCAGTGACACTAGTTATCATTGGCTTTGTTTTATATGCATGTTGTAAATCTTGCTATGAGATTGAGTAATTTGCTTTTGATGCCTAATTGTGTATTGCTTTGCTTCCAGCAAAGACCTACTGCAGAGATACTTAACGTTTTATAGGAAGATGATTGTTGATTTATTCGAACCCTATGATCTTGAAAGTCCGATTCATTGCAAAAAGTTAGATTGATGTTGATGGCTCAAAAGGTGAAGTTGAAGGAGAAGGTTCGACTAATAGGTGATATTATGATGATGCACAATTGTACAAAAATGCAATCAAGCGCCGTATTCAGAGCTTATCTCACGCTCATCTCTTTTGCCGCAGTACCATAGATTTATAACCGCGTCTCCGCAGCACGACTCTTCCGCAACCTCTCTCTCGACAACACAGCATCCGAGCCTCCGGTAGTGGCTTTTCGTCTTAGAATCGACGACACCTTGCACTCTCGAACTCGAACTTGCTCTCGCCGCCAAATAAAGCTCACTGATTCTCTCTCTCTCAAACAGGGTATTCTTCGAAACAGAGCCCAGCTTCGTTGCTCGATTCCCTCCTCCACAGTGAAATCGACGTTTTTAAATTTAGATAAATAGCTGGTGGGCGCTCCATTCGCGGTTGCAGCGAAGCATCAGCTACAGCGAAGCATCGCTGGAGTAAAGATTACATCAAGGAGAGAGAGAATCGAATCGAGTAGCGACCGGGAGAGGGAGACCGACGAAGGAGCTGAGAATTTTTGTAATTTTCTTTTCTCTTCTCTCTTTTCTTTCATCTATATTTTTTGTTATTTATTTATTTATTGCCAGTGAAAATCCAATTGTCAACGACAATAAAACTCTAAAGCCCCTCCTTTACTTGCATAACAATAAATCCTTTGTGCTCTCTCATTCATTCATTAATTGTCAGCTTTTGTGAAATTAATGCATCGCGGCCTTTTTCCTTCTTTATTGAGCCAACTAAAGGGAGAAAAACGCTTAAATATCCTTATTATTAAAAATGGACTTGCAATCTCGTTTGAAATTTAAAGAATTCATTTGAAATTTAAAGAATTCATTCATGATTTAGTGAATCTGCATTGCTCTTATTTGATACTACAGTCAAAAGGTTGAAGCCATGCTTCGACGTTGGACGAGCATAACTCTTGAATTTGATCATAAGCAAAAATTCATGCCCATAATACATTTCGATTGCGCCAGTCCAACAACACACTTTTAGCGACTAAAGCATTGGGTGTTATTATAAGAGCCATTAGCATGATAGTCTGACCCGATTCATGATACTAATCACCATTGCACACCTTATATATAGACGTCGTATGTAGGTGTTGATAGCTAAATTTTTAGACTCGTAAAAAATTAGAAATCAACTTAGCCCTACCCATTTTCATCAAGTAACGTGACATGCGAGTATAAATATTATTTGCATAAATTAAGTTTTATTTGATTTTTATTTTCCTTTATTTTACTTCATTTCGGATAAATATAAATTTTTTTAAGAAGAATTCTAAAAAATATTAAAATGAACGGAAGGGGCCCGGGGGCTGGGTTTCCGCCCCAGTCCCTTTTCTTCTCTTCCCCCTCCGCGATGGCCCGGGCCCATTTAGCCAGCTCGCCCCGGCCCGGCCCGGCCCGGCCCGGCCTCCTTTCCCCTCTTCTTCCTCCTCTCCATCCCGCAACCGAGGACGCCGCAGCAGAGGAGCGGAGAAGGTGGGCAACGTGACCAGAGCAGCTGGCCGGACGTCCGGCCAGTGGCAGTCCCACCTGCCCCGGGTACCGATGGACGGGTAAAGTGCGCGGCGAGAGTGAGCCGCGAGGGGGGTAGAAATCGTGAGGGAGAGGGAGATCGAGGGAGAGAGAACAGAGAACGACTCCGGTGACAGCCGTGCCTGCGTCGCGGCCGAAATTCCACGGGTGTCGCCCCTCTCTCCGCGCCAAGCTTCGGTGGGGTTCCGGTTCGCCGGTTTTCATTTTTGTCCGATTTGGGGTCGGTTTCCCGAGGATCCCGGCGCGGAGACGCGAGAGGCGCACGGAAGTAGCCCGATCTATCAAGCTTGTCCGCCGTCCAACGCGGCCGAGCCAGGTAGGAGCACCTTCGACTCCTCTTTTTCCTTGCCTTCTTTGTCCCGTTCTGGGCTTTGTCGAACTGAGATTCGTCGTGGTCCGGCTCACGCGATTTCGGCCCCGCCGGGTTTTGCTCGACCGTTTGTGGTTTTGGATGATTGATTGTTGCAAACCCGAGTGCAAATTCAGGTCCCGAATGAGCTAGCCTTTCCCTCCTCCCCCATACGTTCGACGAAATGTCGAAGCTAAACGCACGTTCGTATTCTTCATTGATGACCGAACCTTGCTGGCGTTCGTGTTTATATTGAACATAGATGAGTCTTCCCTATGCTGAAGTCGGGTTTTGCTGGTCCGTTGTTTGTTGATTTTGGCCCGAGTTTGCGTCAGGCAAGTCTAAAACCTCCAGTCAACCGGCGCCTTCCGCGTGTTTAAGCATTTTGCTTAGACAACCGTGTTGGCATCCGAATTTGACACGTCCAGCGTGTGGAACCGTGATGAACATCACATCAGGTCCGATTTCACGTCCTCGCTCTTTCGCCCCTTGCCCGCCATTTGTATCCAGCAAACTCAGTAAGTTCACGGCTCCTCTGTCCATCGATTCTCCTCTCTGCCAGAATTTCTTCCGATTTTCATGTCTTGTTGCGCGCGAATAAGTTGAAGTAGGAAGCTGGTTTCGTAAAAACCTTCCTCCTCAATCGTCGTCGTCTTCTCTTTCAGCTAGGGCTCTGTTTTCAAATTCGTTCCACGTTCGAGGTTATCTATGTTTCGATTTTTTTGTTATGTTTTTCCACTTGCGCCTTTGACTTCAGATCATGGTAGGCTGCCTTTAGAGTCTCAAAACGACAAGTTCCTCAAGTTAGCCAAAAAAGACGAGCATTGACAGTGTATACATGGATCTTTCTTTATCAAACTGGATGTTTGAAAATGTGGAAGGGCAGAGCACTCCTTGTGGCTTCATCAAGAAATGTATTCATGGAAAACAAAGAAGTTGTGGCTCTTAGGCATTTAGACAGATCGTGGCCGGTGAAGATAAGGAGCTATCTGCACATGCATGTGGCGTTCTTCTCTGCTGGTTGGCAAGCGTTTCCGATAGAAACACGTTGGTGTAGTAGATTTCTGCCTGTTCAAGCTCATCAATGAAGTCGGTGTAGTAGAATTCTGCCTGTTCGAGCTCATCAATGGAGATGATTTCGTGTTCAAAGTCTCAATTTTCGGTGCTGCGGGTGAGTACCAGCCTTCTTTGACTGTGATGAACATTTGAACGCCGCTTCAGACCACTTGCAACCAGGCCAATACAAATTGAAACTTTGCGACTTCCTTTTTGGAGGACAAATTCTCTAAGGTTTCAGTGCTTCTTGGAGATTTTATGGTAAGTCTATTCTCATGTGAGGAGCATTCAGAATTTTTTGGGCAAATCAACTGAATTTTGATATGCATGGCAAAGCAATTTCCAGTCTAAGCTACATCTTTTCATGGTTAGTCAATTTAAGAAAATTTCACAACAATGCCTACTAAATTCCTCATGGTTTAACTAGGTGACAAGGGTTATTCAACGGAATCTTGATCCTCATCCCTGCCAATTTGGGATCTATGTGGAACCTGGTCTTCTTGTCGTGAAGTTCCCATCAGTTCCCATCAATACTGACCCTTGAGAACCACATCTATGGCTAGACGACACGGGAACATCATTTGAGGAGGTTAATTTCAAAGTGAGAAATTGGATGGGAGAGAGGAATTCTAAGATAAATGCCAATGTCCAAACGATCATCACATTGTGTAATTACTCAAAATATTACTTTCGAGAGCGGATCGGATGGTTAAACCATTGAGCAGTAATATGGACATCCAAACAATCGAGGAATAAAAAGACAGAAATTGGAAAAAAAGGAAGGTCGTGTTTTTTAAAAGGTTTCAAAAAATAGCAAAAGGTGGATACAATAGCTGAAGAAGGTCCTGCAAACGTTCTCTGCCCGATCGAACGCCACTGCTCATCCGCTAGCAAGTGGACCAACTTTTCATAGATGAAAGGCTACGCGCTTGCACACTTTCTTTCGGAAGAATGGGTTCTTGTGGGCACCCCCACGTGCCTGAGTCCCCAACTAGCTAGGTTGAAAGAGGAAAAAGAAAAACATAAATGTTCTGGAATAACCTTTTTCTTAAAAATAATTGATTATATCTCAAATAATTAATTAATAAAAAATATTTTTATTATCGATAACAATTTATATATTTTTATTTATTCATTTTTATAACTAATACGAGCAATCATTTATAAAAAAATATTTTTAAAATATAAATTTTTAACGAAACAAATGGGTCAATTTTTTTTTTTTTTTATAGCCATCAAATTCGTCTCATCTTTGAATAACAAACAAGTCATAATCGTTCTTTTTTTTTTTTTTGGTAAAGATAAGAATTGACTCTATCCTTTGGTACTAGACAAAAGACAAAATTAATGCCCCCAAAACTCCAACAACCTTACAGAAAGCCCACTAAAGATAATCTTACAAAAGAAACTCGTATATTTTTTTCATTTCTAGTTTGTTTCATCTACGACCTTGCAACACCAAAATCTATTTTCTGAAGAAATTGAGAGATTCACGAGGTTGTGTTGATGGCAAGCGTGTGGTGTATTTGATCCTTTGCGATTCTTGAACGGCGACAATTTAGTATAGTAGAATGAGCCTAGTGAGAAATAAAGTCTCTCTAATAAACATGAAGCATAGCAGACTCAAATAGTAATTCATTCAAACCCTAGAACAACAGAGCACGTAATTAACAAATCGAATACGACACGATTGAATCATCGATGATTACCCTCGTTACCAAATGGAATAACAATTTAGAGAACACCAATTAAGCTATGCACCAATAAGTCGCCAATCAAAGTTTATGAAGGCAAAGACAGTCATTTAATAGCAAAAACAAATTACTGATTTTCTAATTCGTAACAAGACGAGCATGTCCGTAACATGCCAATCATTGCTTACCCTTTCAAACATACTAAGGCAGGAAAAAAGGATGAAGGAGGCGCGAAGCTTTCTGAGGCTAATACCAAACATTAGCCTCACAAAGCTTCAAGCAAATTATCCACTCCTCACAAACTTTCGAAGAATGGTTTTGTTTTGCCTTTTCTCTTTATGTTTTTCCTTTTCTGGGGTTCCTTTTTTCTCTTCCCTTTCTCTCAGCATTGTGTGATATCAGCTCATGCGAGCGAGCCAATTGTAGGAATTGCTTGTAATTTTCTTGTTTTTCTTTCTTTACTTGGCAAATGGAGTAACACCATTCCGTCGCAACCCGTCTAAAATTCCAATTGCATTTCATTAAAATGGGTATCATTGATCCGGTCAAACCTACAACTTGAGGTGAGTTGTTTTCTCTCGTTACAAAAGCAGGAATGCTAGCATCTTACTAGTTGAAAGTTAAAAAGACTTATATCAAGACAAGATAGCTGGAGCTATATAATTCGTGATAAATATCGTGCTCTTCTAATTCCTATCAATCAAGCGACATGAAAAGACTAATATAATTTCTAAAATAAAGGGTTTGTTCTCATTACCCCGGAAATGGGCGAAACAAGAATTGAAAACATATTGAAGAGGACAAAGGAAGAAAAAATTCTTATCTGGATGCGGAAATCATGAGCAAAGGGTTCTCATCATCGTCGTTAAGCGTTGGAGCCCCGCACATGATTAATGGCTCAATCGAGTTGGGCGCACAAATCCGGATCCAAGGCGAAAACAGGGAAAGGGCCCCGTCCTGAAGATGATTGAGGGAGGGAGGAGGGAGGGAACACGGTAAGAACAGTGGGGTGGCGGGGTGGGAGAATACACGAGCATACGGCTCCTATTCAATTTTGATTGGGTTTGTGAGGCTCATAATAATCCAGACACATGCTCATTAGTACCACATTCCTAACCTAATGAACTGAAAAGGACGTGCTTCAGGATGTTCTTATGCATTCTCGTTATGTTGTTCTGTGTTTTGAATTTGAAATTAAGTGTCATGGCCTAGTTAAAATTATGGGTTTTATTTTTCCCACGGGAAACACCAAAGAGGTTCATGAGAAAATATGGTGAGAATCTTTCAATGACTAGTGGAATTGGAAAATTGTGATGAGCTGGTTTGGTCTTCAAACGGTTGGAGTGAAATCATAGAGCACTACACTACATGTGAGGGCCAATTTTTGGTCTTCAAATCTTAAGTGGACTTCATTTTCCACATAATCAAGATAGAATGCCCACCAATGAATGCCAATATTAGGACCCGAGCCTCAGCAATAGGGGATTTGTTTCACTGAAAGTGGAAGCTACCTGCGATTTCCATGACGTTTCAGTCAAGCTTGAAGTCTAGGGAATTGAATGCATTCACCCAAGTGTCCTCGACTTTGTAAGGCAATGGAATCTGATCAGGTTTGCGAAGTTCATGACGGTTCCTATGTACATTCATCAGCATAGAGTTTGGAAAGAGACAAAAGTTCGAACGGCTTGTCACAAGATTTTGGAGGTATGAATCTTAATCTACTAGCTGATCTTCACTTGACTCTGTTCTCATGTTTCATTCCAATTCCATATTCCGTACAGAACTTTCCACGTGATTAGGCTAAGAGAGGGAGTGTTAAAGCTAATTCATCCTTGTAGTGTTTATCCATCTATAGCTTTTCCGTGCGTGCATATGTATTTGTTGGGGGATCTCATAAATGTCAAGCCAATGGAAACAAGCTGAATGAGTCATATCGGATTTGGTTGTGCTGAAAATGACATTGGTGCACATATTGACCTTGAAAGCTAGATCATTAGAAAGACCCAAATCCATCGAATTAGGATTGATGTCTCGGTAGATATGAATTTCACATAATAAGAATAGCATATGCCTAAACTTTCTTCATATTCTAATTTGTGACTTCTACAGATAAACCGGAACAGTTGGGCTTGTGCAGAGTTGTCAAACCGGCCAGCAAAATTAAACCCGACCAAATTGCAATGAGGTGAATATAGCTAAAGAAGTGCAACCTCATGACAATAACAACACTAGGATTTAAATCACAGAGTCGCTAGACCATGTTAGCTCTAGGTTAATTGTGCATCGGGTCATTAATTTCTTTTTTTTTTTTTTCTTTTTTTGACGTGCTTTGAAAAAGGATCCTCGTACTATCTTGGTCAGAAATCATGGGTTGTTTTCTTCTTTCTGATGACAAAACGGCAAAACATGCAGTTGAGCAGAGAGCTCCCGGACTATTCCCAAAGACGCACTTCAAGAAAAGCCTGCAGATCGTGGCTCTTATATATCAGGACAAATCATGGCCGGTGAAGAGCATCAGCCACGAACATTACGGGAAGTTATTTGTTGGTTGGGCTGCACTCATGAGAGAAACTTCTCTGAAGGAGGGAGGCTTGTGCATGTTCGAGCCCTATTGGAAAGGGCAATGTCGTGTTCACTGTTCAGAGTATATATCTTCAAGACCACTGGCCAGACGTAGGTGAAAAATCCTATGCAATAGGACACAGCAAAGGAAGCATCACTCTAGCTCAGAATTGCTCGGCTAAAATCTGCTTCAAATTTGACAAATCGGATAAAAGCATGAGTTTTATTCTAATGAATGGAAAGATACCTTTAATCGATCCTAGTGTTATGGTCACCATGCAGAGATGAGTCATGAGTCATGAGATGGAGGAAGCCGATTGCTTCCGGTACAAGTCACACAGCCTCATTTCCTTACTCTTTCCATAATAAATTTCCGTAACGTCGTCAAATCGCTCTCTATATTTCAAAACGTGAAAGGAAATTTATATTCATTTAAGCAACGAGAGAATAAAAGGATGTAAAAGCTGTCCTTTGAGTCTATAATAATCAAATTATTCAGTGCTCTTTGGTGGTTAATGCATAGATTCTAATTATAATTGGATGGAACCAAAGAAGAGTTGTATAAGCCAGCAATGAGCTAGAAATAGGTCCATAAGAGGATTTGACCTCCTCGACTGGGGAAACGAAAAAAGAAATTTGGGGGCACCCCCAGAGGTGTTGATGGCATTAAACACAATTATGGTGAATTATGCAGAATTTATCTAAATTATACTGAGTTGAGCCTTAGATGGCATTCTATATTCATGTTACGTGATGACAATTAAGAAAAGTAACTAACTTATGTGAAAATTATCGAATCTTTTAAAAATATAGTGTCACTTTAAAACTTACATAATTTATTAATCAGATAAAAAATTTACAAATTACGTATGGATACAAATTACTTTCAATCTCCAGTATCTGACCTCGATTAGCTTTCCATCAACTAACAGTATTAAATGTTTGATGCGTCAATTCTACGTCATTATCTTTTTCCAAGTCGGAATTTATATACATGCTGTCTTTTATTCTTTCTTTATTTTTTCCATTCCATTTTCCTTTTTCTTTCATCTCCTTCATTTCACTATACAATACTGACCACCGTGAGTCAGCTGCACGATCCAATCAACGGCCCGGCCCTCCGTCCACCACCACCTTACCGCCGTCCCAGCCCTCCGTCCACCACCTCGCCACCTTCCACAACCCCAGCCGTCCATCCTCGCTTCCGCCCTCGACCGCCGCTGAGATCCCTGATTTCCCCAATCTCTCGCCGCCACATATCTCCACCACTACCGCCTCTACTCTTTGGCCGATGACCCCCTGGCTTCCGATGTCTAGTAGCCCGGCCGCGGCTCGTCCTCGCCGTCGTCGAGCTCGAGCTCGGCCGGCGCTCTCGAGCCTCAAATTCGAGATATGGGGATCAGTTTGACCTCAGATTTGTGTTGAATAAGGTCGAGCAGGGTCGACGGCAGCCACAGCTAGATTTTTGGAGGCCAATATCCGTCCGTCCATGGCTTTTCAATCCCAGTCTGTGGATGTTTCTTGATTCAAAATGGATGAATCAGCAGAAAGTTTAGATTTTTTTTTCAGAATAAGATCACGACCAGTTTCATTTAAAATATAAGCCCAAAAAAAAAATGCAAAGTATTCTATAATTAGTCACTTTGCCTTCAAGAAGCTGAAGAAAAAAATTGGAAATGGGCTTTGGAATACAAATTTAGCTCATTACACTGAAGAGTACAAAGAAATGTGTGCAGATGGAGTAGAAGGTCGCCGAGGTAGGAGGTCTGGATGCCGGGGTTCCATCCGCGGTTGCCGCCGACAAATGTGTTCGGCAGCGGCGGCAGAGGCCGGAGACACTACGGCGGCCGCAAGGAGGAAGTGGAGGATGACAGGGTGGGATGATGGTGGCCATGGACGGACAGCCTTTAGGTAGCGAAAGGAAGAAGGAAGATTTAAAAAAGAATAAAAAAAGGAAAAGCTATATATAATTCTCATTTGGAAAAATAGAACGAGTGGAACTGACAAATGAGACGTTTAAGGATGCTCTTTGGACAGACAAAAAGTTAACAGAGGTCAGATTTGGAAATGAAGTTAAAGTTGGTGATTGTTTATGAGATACTAAAAAAAAAAATATTTGGGGCCAGAATTGAGATTTGAACCTAAATCTGTGCAATTTTGAGGAATTAAGCCCTTGCTATTTAGAATCATTGTTTTCGACTATGTTTTTAAAATGGTAGTGTCTATAACATGATAACAACATGAACAGTAATAAGCAAGAGAATGAATTAGGGCATGGCTATTTCCCCAGCAGAAAATGCTGCAGGCAGAGTCTTTCTATCGAAGAGATGATCCTGCCCCCACGGACGAGGACACTAACACCTACAAAACACGAACGGGGCGAGGGAGTTTCTATTGGTGGGTTCCATCATCATTATATTTACTTATGTGATGTAGATGTTTCCATAACGGGTTCTCCATTCTTTTCTTTTTCTTGAGTTTAGGCTTCCATCACTTATCTGAAAATGGAGGAGCTGGACTTAGAAAAACTTTTGAACTACTACCAAATAAAAAATTGTTGGATGATGATTAATAATGTTTCATTATTTCAATTTCAAAGAGTTTTGATGGCTTAAATCTTATTTATCATAAATTCTATTTCTTTGCAATCAAAATTATCTACGAAGAATGATGGATTCATGAGATTTGTGATTATGAAGGGTATTTGCCTGCAAAATTTCTTTCTTTGAACTAAAAGGGGGGTTTATCTGATCCCTTCGTGCATAGAGAAAGATAGACTTGTGTCCTCAAATCCAGCGAGGCTTATTTTTGCTTATCATTTTTGTAAATCCAATGAGATTTTGTTATATATATGGAGTTGCAGAGGAGGTGATTGAATATATGCATGATCAAGTGACACAGATCATTGTTTACTTATTTATCCATAAAATCTCACACACACAAATCGTTTATCAACCAATATGCATGGCGGACTAGATCAGGCCTTCTGTTGCAAAATCATTTCCTAATTCTCTCCGCTTGACTTTAGACCTAGCAGGAGGGCTTGAGAGAATGTGAGTGAGTATTCATGCTTATAATCAAGTTTACTTAACACGAATCCATTGGCTTGATGGGGTTATTTGTATAAGTTTAGTTACTGTATGGAGATGCTTGAGTTACATATTAGAGAAGTATCCGCATCGTCTACGTGAAAAATTTTGAGGCTCATTCCGTCGTAGCACTAAATATCTAAAATCCATATGAAAACAGAAATCTGCTATAGAAAAAGATATCTGCCTCTTTCTACTAGGCTTAAACTCGTGTCCGGTTTCATACATCAGTCCAAAGCCCAAGCACCAAATCGGTCCGTAGGGTCTAGCCCTCAACATAAGCTAAGGTGAGCTCGTTCCTAAAACATCCTATCTTCTGGGCATCGTTTGACGATTTAGAGCCCAAAGGAGCAATTGATCCAAAAGGAAGACTTTCCTGCCTGAGGAGCAAAGCTTCACACATCTCGCATGCTCTGAATTTGATTATGCTTATCATTGTTTGTTGGGTGTAAAATTTCCTTTTCAGAAATTATACTTTCCGACACAAATTATGCACCAACTTCACATACAAAATCAATTGGAGAATACATATCTACAAAATTATACAATAACAGCTTTTTCTAAGATTGATGCACAATACTCTAATAGCTAGAAAGGACTTCTCCTTGTTTCAAGAATTAGATTTGCAATGTTTTCTAGAAAAAAAATACATAAATAATGTGGCCACTTAGGCTCCACCTAAGATAATATTATGCACTATTGGCTAAATAGATTACTCAAATGAGAATATTTTACATGCACTAATTCCAAAAATCTTGACTAGAACTCAGAATTTACATTGAGGGCATGTAAATTGCAAAATATGATGAGTATTATAGGATCAATGGCTGTGATTCATGTATGAGTCCGTTTGTCATTCCAAGCGGGGAGGACAGACAATATTGCGATCTTACATGGGGATCTTGGAAAAGGAAAAAGCGACGTGACTGCATTTTCAAAAAGCAAGAAAGGTTAAGGATAACTAAGGATGAAAGTAAAGCAGTGGGGACCATAACTATTTGGCATCGCCTCAAAAGGTCAAGAGATCCATCAATTAGATTGGGTTTTGGTGGATTATGAGTTGATTTTAGTGCTTTGAAGCAGTGTGAATTGGATTCCAAATAGAAAGCAAAAGAGGTGGAAAAAAGCATATGTTGGCTAAATTGAACATCGACACCTCATTCCATTACTCATCACTTTTAGAACTTGTGCCTATGTACACTATTTTGCTTTTTCTTAAAGTATTAGACACGACATGACCGCTTTAGCGTCCACATTGGAACTAGTCATCTTCTTCAAGATTAGGATATCCATTAAAAATGACCACGAACCTAATTTAAAGATTCACCCACATAAAGTCCCAATCCCTTTATCAATTCAAATTATTTTTTTGAAATTCTTTACCGTGGAGACTATGGGAGTCTGGAGCAAAAGTAAGTGACAATGGACATCGACATCAACTTTTTCCAGTGGAAAATAAAGCATGCTTTTTTTTTTTTTTTTTGGGTTATTGGTATAGTATTGCAATTAGCGAAGGCATGTCTCCGTCGTTAAGATTTGCAAAGCCTCATTGATAATCATCAAATGGGCATAGCACTTGGTCAATTATTTGTTACCCACAAACTTTTTAGATGGTTGTATAATTCCTTATTAAAATTAGAGTGTAAATGTGACTTCTATCAGTAAGGTAAGGTTTTAAAGTATTTGGCATTTTCACTTAAATAAGTATGAAAGCAGAGTGCAAAGATCAAGAGGATGTTTCATCTTTCAATTGAAAAATAAAACTGTCCAAGCACTAGAAATCGGACCTTCAACAAGTCAGAGTACCACGGCTGGAAACTAAACTTAATCCAGAAATCGCGCATCATGGGGACCTCCAAAAGAAGGAAAAAAGCACGCACGGAAGAAACAAAAGAATAACCCCGCATGAAACAAGAATCATTTTCCCAGTGAACCGACAGATACAAAGCCTTTATGTGAGGATTGTAATCGATATTTCATATGCATATATTTCCAAAAAAAAAAAAAATGAATAACCCTGTCTCACTTATAGGAATGATTATGAGAATGGACTTTAATTAGTCTCTCTTTCAAAAAAATGTAGTCTGTGAAAAATTGAAAGGGATGATTATGAGGGACGAAAATACATGAAAAGTCAAAACTTATTTTCAACTAATGCTCAACATTACCTTAGTTGGGTAGAAGGCTCCAAGTTGGCTCAAGTCATATATGTCAATAAATAGAATATCATCAAAAGTTGCCATTCAATATATAAATCAATAACACGGCCATTTTAAGTTTTAGAGCTATTTTGATTTGCATACCAATTCAAAAGTAAAACCTCAATTTTTTTCCCATTCAATTAGCTTGATTATAATGTTACTTCTCTATTTTTTAATATGATTTCATGCCAACACGAGGAGTGGGCTTAGGAATAGTACCTAATCAATCTCTTTGCCTTCTTTGTCCCTAATCATTCTTGCTTTGTTTCGCTCTTCCATTATTCTCTCCGTCTCTTTGTTTTTGTTTTTTTTTCCTGGGTTTTTTCCACTAAAAAAAGAAAATCAAAGAAAAATGGGTTTTCTCAACTAAAAAAATTATTGATATAAAGGTCAATTTGTGGTTAAAGAAAAATGTAAAATCGATGAGACTGTTGAGAAAAATGGGAAACATCACATTAAATTCACCACAAGAAGTATTTGAGGATAAAGAGCAAGAGCAAAAAAAATTAGAAAAATCTCAATTATATCATCAAATGATAATTTTTTGATAATGTCTGCTTGGACTATGAGTGCATCAACCTCGAACAATCCACGTCTCTGCTGGCTCCATCAATTTGTCTTCTTGACTCCTTTGAAGTCATGATGTTGTTTTTTCTTGGATTGCTACAAAATTTAACAGTTAATACTTTTGACATTTCACACATAATCAATGATGATATGGACATCCATCTTCAATCTTCCATTGCTGCTTTATTGCACCGAAAGGTGAAATTCCCAAGACTAAAAGAGAGAGATTCCTCTGGTGGGCCTTCCGTTCCACCGAAACCCTTGAAAAATAGTCAGGAGGATCTTCTAAAGTCGTTGTGATGATTTGGTGTATACATGCATATTCACACACATTGGACGAGGCTATTTACGCTCCCAATTTAGCTTAAAATCACATCCTTTTAAGAAAATTCAATTATTAATAGACCTGCATTTTATTTAAAAATAAACAAATCTGCCTTTTCCAATTTCTCTCTCATCTATTGTCTGGTCTATTTTCTTATTTACTAGACAGTTGATAAGAGTTTATGGTTTCAATCTTGTCATCTACTCCTTTGATTTTAAAGTTTTGTTCATGTAAGAATTTACCTAAAAAACGTCTTCAACCTATGAATCATAAAACAAAAAAAAAAAAAAAAAAAAGAGGCTGATTTAGTTGAAAGATTAGAGCATAAGCACGATTCGAAATATCAAATTGCACTTATGTTTTCATCGAGCTTTAGCCATAATTTTTCAATTTATTATGACAAATCTTCAGTTCTTTGATCTGTCATGTTTGAACTTTCATTATTTTGTAGAAGAGAATATTTCAACAAGTTAATTTGATATATTTTATTTATGAACTTATAAATTAGTAATTAATTCTTTATTCAAATGGTTATAAACAAAGTTTTTGAGACATTTAAAGTTATTTTTCTTATTGATAATTGGTTTTTCTAAATGTATCATGCTAGTAAATTTGGGAGATCATTGAGTGAGAGTTTCATTTTGAGCAATCTCAATTTTTTTCCACACTGCATCTCTAGAGTTATTTCAAAGTGGTGGTGTGGCCGTTTGATATGAAGAGATTCATGGAAAGGTCCCAAGCTTAATTCATTAGTAGCATGTTTTCAAATTGAAAAGCTTGCCTCGTATTTTTAGTTTGTTTTTGAGTTTTGATTTTGTTTGCTTTATTCCTTATACCTGTAGCTAGGACTTGAGATTATATTATGTACCCCATGAATAGTTCAATACCATAAACTTTGATAGTTTAAGATTGATGTCTTTCAGATTTCACACCATATTATATTGTTAAGGTTGCTAATTATAATTCTTGAAACTAACAAACTATCAAGTGCTGTGAAATATATATATTACATACATACATACATACATACATATATATATATATATATTGTGTGTTCTCTCATTTTGTGCACTTATATTATGGTCTTTCATATCCATACATTGCTTGTTCAAATATGCATGCGGGCAAACAATTCTCTTTACATTCTTCAAGGAATATATTGAGGCAATAATCAAATCACAACTCTTAGACATTCAGACAAATCGTGCATAGTGAAGTTGAGGAGATCCATCACATCTTGTTAAAAAATGATGACTAAATTACATTTACCTTGTTCCTTGCCAAGACCGAATTGCAATCACAAGAATTTGGTGGTGTCACTCATAGTTTGATAAGTCATGTTTTGTTCACATTGTGTTGTTTTTAACTAGTAGTTAAATCACGTCTTTTACAAATGACAAGTAATTGAAATTATGAGTTCCTTCGAATGATTTACATGACGAATGATTTGATGATAGCATTTAGGGCTCTTAGTTTATACTTTCATTTTCTATTACAATTTGATTAAAATTATTATTTTAAAGGAAAGCAGCCATGGATTATTACTGGAATCCCATGATTGAACCATGCAGTCAAAAATGGGGTCCATATGTCATTAGAAGAAAGCTATGCACGTTGCTCATGCTTGCCTATGGTCACTCACTCGTGAAAGGGTTAATAGTAAGAGAGTGGCTAAAACAGCCAAGAATATGCAATAATTTGACTAGACATAAAATAGTGGGATGTCCCATCTCCCCCTTGAGTCTACCTTAGTATTAATATTACAAAAGCATTGATTATTCGTCAATGGCTTGGTATAAGGAGCATCAAACTCCCAAAACTTTTCTTACAAATCTCAGTTGAGTTTTTATTTTTTTTGAAATCATAACATTCAAATAATCAAAAAAAAAAAAAAAAAAAGTTATGACACTTAAGTTCTTTTTTTTTTAGAACATGGTACTCAAATAATTGAAAAAAAAAAAATGTGAGCACTCTATAGAAGTCATGATACTTGTGGTGTTTTTTGTGATTCTTTTTAGGATTTTGTCCTATCATTTTCTCATCTTTCTTTCTCAAAAGAAAAACATCGACAGATGCTGCCATCGAGAAAAATGGGAAAAATCACATTAAACTCATATCAAGAAGTAATTGTTGATTAAAGGGTCTAAGTTATGGTTAAAAGAGCAAGGACAAAAGACATTAGGAAAATTTCAACCGTATCATCATATGGCAATTTTTTTCAATGTTCTACTTGGACTATGAGTGCATCAACCACGGACAATCCACTTCTCCAGTGGCTCCATCAATTAATCTTTTGACTCCTTTTAAAGGGAAAGTCGTGATGGGTTTTTCTTGGAATGCTACAAAATTTAATAGTAATTACTTTTTGGCATTTGACGCATAACATAATAAATGATGATATTGATATGCATCTCCTATTTTCCGCTGACAATTGCTTCCTTTGCACCGAAAGGTGAAATTGTCAAGACCAAAACAACAAGATTCCTCTGGTTGACAAATAGCTGTTGGGATGATTGGTGTGCACACACAATTTGGCGGAGCTAATTATGCACCTATTTTACACGTGATACTTTGTTAGGGTCATTCCAAATTTGTCTCTACGTAATATTTCCGTAAGAGAACCCAAGGACAAAATGCTAGAATAGCCAACCTCTTATATTTCCCCTCATTTCACATTTTTAGCTTGCCATCACCTTTCTTTTGTCTCCTTAATTTTTCCGTTTTCACATGTAGTATCTCTCTGTTGGAAAGGGCTTTGAATTTGATTATGCTTGTCATTGTGTATGTTGGGTGTAAAATTTCTTTTTTGAAAAATTATACTTTTGATACAAAATTATTCACTAGTTCACGTACAAAATCAACATGAGAGTCAATATCTATATAATTATGCAGTAACAGTATCTTCTCTATGCCCTGCATCTAAGTTTGACACATAGCATTCTAAATAGCTAGAAGAGACTTCTCCTTATTTTAAGAACTGGATTCGCAACGTTCTCCATTAAAAAAATGTGCCCACTTAGACTCCACCTAGGCTAATATTTTGCAATACTGACTAGATAGATTATTCATATATCATGATGTACTTATAGGCACTAATTCCTTATTAGCTACGTGAGTTTGAGTTCTACTCAATCTAATTACAAGGAGAATGTCTCTCATGACTTTAAATTGTTTCTATTTAGTCAAAATGTTTTCAAACGGTCATACGGATTAGGGGTACATTGACATTTCCAACACAACAATTTTTTACGGGCAAGTTTCTCATGTGAAACTAATAAAGAGAATTTCAGCCAGCTTAATATTCAAAATAGATCAGAGACCAATATTATGCCTATCTATCATATGATACTATTATTTTAACGTTATACTTACTTAGCATCTCTATCTTGCACTTATTGAATATTACTATATGATAATTTTACGCTAACTTTGTCATTTTCTTAAGAAATGGTTCGGAATAGAAAATATACTACTCTTTACTATAAAAATTATGCTTACATAGCCCCAAAATTGGCGCAATTGGTTGGGTCACGAGGGATTTCCAACTTAGGAACTAGAGATCGCCAGTTTGAATCCCACAAACTACATGCAAACTACTTTGGGTTATAGTCACCTACATAGACCAAAGATTTGAGTTTAACCGGTTCATGGAATTGGCATGATATTTCATGAGCTTCTAGGTAAATGGCTCTCCACACTCCTACCCCTATATTACACATGCGTGTGCACACACACATTCACTTTAGGAGAATGCTAACTTTACATGGTATGGCACTTACTTTAGGAGAATGCTAATTTTACATGGGATTTTTTATATGCACTTATTCCTCATAAACTAGGTAGTCATTATGCATAAGATCTATGTCAACTTAATTGCAAGGAGAACATTCCTCATGACTTTGAGGAATATTACCCATCGATCCTAAACATATTGTACGAATGCCAATTTAGTTCTAAACTTTTCGATTTTATCAATTTAGAGATAAACATTTGCGCAAAATTCCAATATAGTCCTTTTGGCCAATTTCCGATGTCGAAATGGTTATGTGTTACTTAGAATTGTCGGTGATGACTTTGGACTGCCAAATCAATAATTTCAGGCAAAAATTCATCAAAAGGGTTTTATTGGAATTTTTCGTAAATGTGTAAAACTAAATTGACAAAAAAAAAAATTGAAATGATTAAAACTGAATTAGCATATGTATAATAGATTTTGGGACTGCTTAGATAATTTTCTCCGTGACGTTAATTAGTCATAATATTTTTTTTTGTTATAAATTATTCATAACCTTTTAAATAGGCAATACAAATATAAGGTTTATGAGGTAATTTGATATTCTAATCTAACAATTATGGCTGAGTTTGAGAAAAGGAGCGAGGAAGTTAAGCAGCCACCCGGTGTTCCGGTTGAGCAAGCCAGCGAAGAAGATGCGTGAGTTTACTTTTTGCTTTTGTCTGAGTATACGAGTAGTTAAAGAAAATCAATGTCGGAATGCTCTCATTCGAGGAGCTATGCGTAAATGACTCAGCAAGTTGCATATGAAGGAAACGCCTTCATAGCTAGTGGAATATCCCCTTTCAACGAGATTGACGTGGCACTCGGCATAACATTTTGTCGTTGTCCCATGTGATTGTCATGAAATAGGAATACACAAGAGTGATTTTGAAAAATTCCACGAGTTCCATAGTCACTTTGGTAGACTTCTAGTTCTATTTGCTTACACTTATGAAAAACCGTATAATAACTCTACTTGTCAATAAATGTGCATTTTTGAAAATTCTAAACATCAATATTTGAAAAATAAATGTGAAAAGGAAAAGCTCCAGACAGAACCAAGCATTTGGGAAGAAATAAAAAAAAAATGAAAAGAAAAGAGAGGGTTTTTGGTGGGTGGGGAGGGGGCCCCTTTGGGGGGGAGACTTCAATATGAATGAGAGCTCACGGAGCAAAGTTAGTCCTCTCTGACAATGATTTTGCATGTTAATTTTGTCATGTAAAGAGTAGCAGTGGTTGCTATGATTTTGCCTATTAATATTATCATCTAAAGAGTAGTAGTGTTCAAGATAGTAAACTAATTTAAAATGTTAAGAGGATAGCAAAAATTTAATTTTCTTAGAAGTTCTAACCTAATAATTACAGCTGCAGTTAAATCTAACCTAGCAATCATAATTGGCTTTATATTCTAACAATCAGCCTAATTATCATGTTAATTCGAAATTTTTAACGTGATTTCATGGACCAGCACAATGAGCGGGGTAGGACTATCTTACCTAACCAATGTTTGTCCATCAGACGTGGAGGAAAAACTAGATGCCTAAATTATGTTTGTCTAAAGCGGTGAAGGAAAGGATGGATATCCAATCAATGTTTGTCCATTAGCATCGGGGGAAGTGAAGGTGATTTCGAAATTAGTGTTGGTGACCGGCTCCATGTATTAATAGATTATTTATTAGACTACCATCATTGTCTTGATTGATGCGATCGACAACAGTCTTTTTTAAAATTTTTTTACTTTTGGCCAGTGGAGGCTCTAAGGACTTGGAGCCCTTTGCTCCCAACTTTTTAGCTTCCGAAGGAATTGAGTGGGGTTTAGTTAAAGTCTTAACTGAGGTTAGATTACCGAGCTCTATAGTACATACCCATCCCATCTTTCTTCTCGTGATTTGGGCCTTTGTTAAGATCTTAAATCATTGCAACACTAGAAGTACATCTCAATCGCTGTTGATCAAATATTCCAGCAAAAAGTTACCATGTCTCCTTCTCCATTGATTGCTCTTTGACGCTCCCCTTCCTTCATCTTTTCTCGCACTCAAGTCTCTTCGCCTTTCCGTCTTTCACTTTTTCTTCTCCTTGCTACAGCCATCCTTCGTCCTCTTCTTTTTTAAGCATGCACCACCCTTTTTCATCGTTCTCTCTCTCCCTCTCTATGTCTCTCTGCTTTTCCTTTGGAGGGGTTTTTATCCGAACGTTTTCTCGCTCTTTCTTTTTCGGAATAAAAATCAAAGAAAATGTCAGATTTTGGTAATGCTGTTGAGAAAAATAGAAAATTATTAAACTCATATTACAAGTAGCAAAAGTTATCACATCATGTGGTGGCGCGTTGGCTCAAGCTCCCTCTCTCTCACGAAAGAAGAGGAGTTCAAATCTCAACGTGATTACTAGTAGTCTTAAGTGCGGTGTCGTGATGGTACGTCCTGTGCTAGCATCACTCCAAATTTATCTCGCCGAGCCCATGGGGATTCCGCGTCACAAAAAAAAAAAAAAACGTAGAAAAAGTTCAATCCCTTTAATCGGAGAGGTTATCAAGAGAAAGCTTAAGTTTAAGCCCATTAACATATTTAGTTGGCTCATCTTTATTAAAATACATGAGCTAAAAAGTTATTGATCAATTATAATATATTAACTGCTTAATATGAAATTAATTCTCCATTGTGAAATTTTTAACCCAACTCACACATTCATCTTAACATTCACCTCTCGTGTGTTGGCTTAGTATCATGTCTGCTTCCCCTTGATTCAAGTATCGTTCTCCATTAACATGACTCAATTAGAATCTTAGCATAGGTGTGTGTGCTAACTAAAATAACAACAACGCCCATCTTCATCCCTAGTCTCTTTCTCCAAATTGAATCATGAAGGTTACCATCATAACCACATTGCTACACAAAAATGCCCACCTCCATTCCAAGTCTCTTTTGCTAGATCGAACTATGAAGGCTGCCCAAAAACTGTGTTAATCACGAGATTCCTTTCCTGAGATATTCTCCAAACATCGGTATACATTAGAATTGGCCATTAGCTATCAATCATCGGCTCTGGCATCATTTCTTAGGAGTGTCTAGCAGAAATTTGATACCTTTAACCAAAGAGATCGCCAAAGAAAAAGCACATGTCTGAGCTGGCCAATATGTTTTATTGAAGCCAAATTCACTCAAAAACTAGGATATATTAATTGCTTCATACCATACTAATTCTCCGGTATAAGACTTTCTAACATAACTTACATATATATCTCAATAAGAAGGATCTATGTAATGGTTAAAAGAGTGAGAACGGAGAGATATTAGATGAACCTCAATCACATCATCATATGGCAATTTTTGATAATGTTCCACACGGAGTCTGAATGTGTCTGCCTTAAATAATTCACTTCTGTAGTGGTTCCATCAATTTGTCATTTGACTCCTTTTTTAGTGGAAGTCATGATGGGGTTTTCTGGGATGTTACAAACTTTAACAGTAAATGCTTTTAGCCTCTAGCGCATGATCAATGTCGATACTGATATGCAACTCCAATTTTCCAACGAGAATTGCATCATCAAGTGACTAGTGTGGGATGTTAACAAAGAAGAGTTCCGCTATTGCGTAACCGCACTGCCCCTTCCAATAGCGACGGCGCAAATGGGACCACGAGTTCTATTATGCTTGTAATGCGCAACCGGATTACAACTTTAAAATGGGAAATCTTTACGAATATCCTTAAAATAACTTTTATCCCCTTCTGAATGAAATGTCAGTCAAAATGCCCTCCCGCCAAATTGAGTACCAAAGTAAAGTCATCAATCATTTCTTTTCGTTACTCTTGAAAGCATAAAACATTCAATATATATACTAGCGTGCAACTAACGTATAACCACACACAATCTCGTCATAACTATGAATATACATACGTATGTATGTATGCAATGTTCATTTTTTTTTTAAAAACTTTATTAACAAAGCACACATGAATGTGTCTAAAAATATATGTATTTTAATTACCTCTTATTTAGTTAGTATACATTTTGATCACAAAATTTTTTTTTCAAAGAATTGGCAGCCGGATGAGTTTTGAAATGACTTGCATTTGCACTTCTGCGTTCTCTTTCAATTTTTTTTTTTTTTTTTTTTTAAACTTTATTAACAAAGAAAAAGCTTCACCACGTATTGTTGCAACTGTTTCTTCCTACTTCCTTATTAATTGAAGAATTATTGTGTACAGCGGACTTAAATAACAATGGCTCTTTACTTGGTTACGACGAAATACTATACAGCCTATTAACATATCGTAAAATAAAAAAATCACCTTTAACCTCTTTCAGTTAATTAATCTAGTAAAAATAAAATGGGAAATATCCAATCATTGCAAAATAACGTAATATAAGGTGTTGACTTGCATATTGATTTTTTTTTTTTTTTGAGAAACCCCTTTTCAGATTAGTGAAGTTCATATTAAATGTAAAGTGATTGATGAATATAATGCCAATACCAAAACGAGACCAAAAATATGATAGAGAAGAACTTTTAACATCAAAAGATTTGGAAGTTGGGTTGTATCGAATAAGTATGTAGCTTTTTCTTCTTTTTTTTTTTTTCACTAAGCAGAGAGGAGAATCAAAATACCTATCATGGTCAGGGGTGTGGAGTTTAACTCTTACGAGGAGGCTTATGAATTTTATAACAATTATGAGAAAGGAGTAAGATTTTGTAGTAGAGTTTCAAAATTGTAGAAAAGGAAGAGTAGGATTTTGTAGTAGAGTTTCAAAATTGTAGAAAAGGAAGAGTAGAGAGGAAAAGTGAGGCACAGTTTTTTTGGGGCTAGCTCCAAAAAAATAAAGCATCAACTTTAGTTCGAGGACAAATCTGACTAAAACTTTTTTTTTTTTCTTGTAAAAAGCACAAATTTTAGGTTAAGGGACAAATCCAGCCTAAACTGTTTTTTTTTTTGTCTCGTAAAAAAATGTCAATTTTACGTCAAGTGACAATTCTAGCCCAAGTTTTTTTTTTTTCTCATAAAAAATTACAAACTTTCACCATTATTCAACTTTCTATTTGAAGTTAACCCTGTTTCAAGAAAAAGGTTCTAGCCCATGAGCTTGGCGGATCTTGTTCATGGGGTCTCTCAATGGGCGGTGGTCTATAGCTTCATTTTAAGACAAAATGACAAAGTCTAGCCAAACTAATTCAATTTAGAGCTTTTTGACTTGCTAGTGAAGTGTAGGAGATGATGAACAATTTATTGTTATTCTCCAAGTTGTGGCTCAAACAAGAAGATAATGAATAGTGTTTTAAATCCAGCCATCAAGTGCAGATGGATTTATCGCTAAAAACCATCAATGTATCTAAATTAAAGGGGCTAAATTTAGGATTTAAGTGAAAATTGGTGATTTTTTTTTAGACAAAAAAGTTAGGATCATAATTGTCACTCATCCCAAAGTTAGTGTTTTTATGTGACAAAAAAAAAAGTTTGAGCCAAATTTGTCACTTGACTTAAAATTAGTGCTTTTTTACAAGAAAAAAAAAAATAGTTTTGGTTAGATTTGTCCCTTAACCTAAAGTTTGTACTTATTTTTGGAATTAGCCCCATTTTTTTGCTGCATTTGTCAAAGGCTCAAGAAAAAAAAAATGGGTCAGTTAAGTTGATTCATTTGAAAAGGTTAGAATGCAATATTTTTTTAATTACTCAAGCACAAAGAATGAGAAGCCCCAAAAATGTACAAAAATATCTTTATTAGTCTAAAAACAACGGTTCTGGTGTTTTTCTTTTCTATTTAAAAATATAAGTCATAGTTATAATAAAATTAATAATCTCTTTTTAGTGATAATTTTCGTACATGTGATTCTTATATTGTAGCATTCAATTTCCTTCAAGTCATTTTTCCCTTGCTTTCGTAAGGATGGAAATTCAAGAAATTAATTGGTGTTCAGTTGAGGCCTTAATCAAGGTTAGGTTATAGACAAGAAAATCGAACATGCACTCTATTTTTAGCTAATTTCCATATTGGTTATGTCCATATTTTTAATCCACCAATCAAAGAATTGGTAAGGATGGAAATAAATAAACTCTGACTTAAAATAAACTCGCATACATTAAGGAAGCCATTGCTCTCAATTAACAAAGAAATCCAATGAGATGTAAATACTAAATCATTCCAAAGCATGAGAAGAAAATGTAACCTTATCACTGCTGCATCAAATAAATTTGTCCTTGTCTCTTTCCACTTTTCCCTACCTATAACAATTGAAACGAGTAATCTAATATCCGCCAACCTTTGTATCACTTATATTATGTTTGTGTATATGGGGGCAGCGCACTATCATTAAGATATAGGAAATGTGTGATTGGCTCTATTTAAAATCAATTAAATGGGATTCCTATCCACGTCAATAGTATGCTAATCAATCACCAAAAGGAGACCGACCAAAAAAAAAAAAAAAAATCACCAAAAGAAGCAAATCCAGACCATGTAACTAGAGACAATTTTTTTTTTTTTAAAAACCTCTGTGGAATGCAAAATACACTTTGTACTTTACAAGAAAAAAAATTATGCTTACTTAACATCACCATCTTGCAATTATCAGACATCAATAATATTATAATTTTATGTTAACACAGTCATTTTCAAAATGATATAAAATGCAAAATACACTCATTCTTTAGAATAATAATAGTAAATAAAAAAAAAAAAACATGCTTACTAAATTCCAGGAGTGACATAGCTGATTGGGATGCTAGGGGATTTCCAACTCAGGAATAGGAGGTTGCTTGTTAGGATCCCACAAACTGCTTTAGGTTGGAGCCAACTACACAGGCCAAAGCCCTGAGCTTAACCAATTCATAAAGCCTACAGGATATTTCATAGAATTATGGGTAGAGAGGTCTCCATACCTATGCCCCCATATCATAAGTAAAATTATATGCTTACATTAAGAGTATCCCAAATTTATATGGTACTCTTTTTATATGCACTTATTTCTCATAAACTAGGTAGTTATTATGCAAAAGGTCCTGATCATATAAATTACAAATAGAACTTCCCTCATGACTTTAATTAGTCATAACATTTTTTTTTGTTAAAAAATTAGTCATAATAGTTATAAATATAAGGACTTAGGCCTAATTTGAAATTCTAATCTACCAATTATGTTGGTAAAAAAGGAAACAACTTCAATTTTTTTCTTTAAAACAGAGTTTTTTCCCTTAAACGGATGATTCAAGGGGCTTTTTGTCAATAAATATGTGAAAATTTTGAATACTACATAAAGACTCAAGAATTATTTTCATCCAATGAGCAATATCAATTAGATATGAGGGTCTAAATTAGCCCAAGTCTATTTTGTCAATAAGTAGAAAACTTACAAAAAATTGCAATTCAGCTTATAAGTGAATATCAATAATATAATAATTTTACGTTAAAATTGTCATTTCTAAAAAATGATAGATAATACAAAATATACTTAATCTTTACAATAAAAATTTATGCCTGCTTAACCCTAGGATTGGTTCAGCTAGTTAGGACGTTATGGGATTTTCAGCTCGAGAACTGAAGATCCATTAGAACCCCACAAATTGTGAGTAAACTACTCTAAGTTACAGTCTCTTACACAAGTCAAAAGCCTAAGCTTAACTGATTCAAGGACTATAGGATATTTTCTAGGCTTCTAAATAGATAGGTTTCTACGTCTATGCACTTAGATTATTAAAAAGAAAATGCTTACTTTGGGAGGATGCTAATTTTATATGAGAAAATTTTCATGTCCACTTATTCCTCATAAACTAGGTAGTTTTTATGAGAAAAGGTCGTTATCAACTTAATTACAAAGAATATGTCCCTCATCATTTTAAATAGTTATAACCTTTTTTTTTTTTTTTTTTTGGTTAGAAATTAGTCATGGTTGGCAAAACAATTGAACAACTTCAATTTTTTTTCTATGAACTGAGGTTTTTTTTTTTAATTATTATACATTTAAGACATGATTTGAGGGGCTTTCTGTCAGCAAAATTATGAAAATTTGAAAGATAACACATGAAATTAAGACTCATTTTCAACTAATGTTCAACATCAATTAGATATTATGGTCTAAGTCAGCCCGATTCTAATATGTCACTAAGTAGAAGATTATTAAAATCGATCTTCAATATATAAATCAATAACGCAGCCGGTGAATCCATTTTTGTGTTTAGCCGTGGAGGAAAGGATGGTCCCTAATGAATGTCCATGAGCGGCGGAGGAAAGAATGGAGACATAGACATTGGTGTGGTGGCCGCTCAATTAATTAAAAAAATCGTCCATTTCTCTTTATATAAATGTTTAAAAAAAAAATAGTTCAGCCATTTCTTTATATTGCTCGATTGTTTCATTCATAGTTCATTGCCTGACTGACAAGAGGACTATGCAAGAGTCTTGGCAGTTGGGTATTCCTTCCCAGTAAAAATTAATTCATAAAATGACAAATAAATTCTTATTAATTATTGATATGACGAGTGATGACTTTTGCAGCCTCTCATATCTCTTTAAAAATAATCTTATAAATGAACCAAATGACTGAGGATTAGCCGACATCAATATCATCAATCATGTTAGAAACTATCATCGATAAATTGTATTATACATTTGGCTGAACAAAATCGTGTTCTATAATTAAAATACTATTTTTGTACAATCTTTGTTGGAACATTTATGGTACAGAAAATTATATAAAAACTGCCGATTAGTAAGGATTTACACATTGAATGATATATTTCCCTCTACTTTTTGTATGGTTGCCAGTATAGAAAGTAAAGTTTGTTTAAGTATCTCAGTTGGCTAAATTCTCATCATGAAAGCACAAGGTCATCATAATGTTTCGTGTGTTACTTGACTTTCACTGTTATAATGACTAAAATGCTTAGTAGCCTGCAACAACTAATTTCATATATGTATATATGTAGGCTAACCTCTTGCTGTGGAAGGTTATAAAAGTGAAAAAAAATTAGGGTTATAAATTATCAAAAGCCACATAACTTTATTTGTCAATAATTGTATATTTTTGAATATTTTAGGACCGATTTGTGATAATTGCAATATTTAAAAAATAAATATTAAATGTAAAATACTCCAAACAGACCCAAGCATTTGAAAGAAAGGGGGAAACTTCAATAGGAACGAGAGAGATGCAAAATAATGTTAGCGGTGACTCGGGATCGTTCCCCATATTAATTTTATCTCGTAAAGAGTAGCACTACTCAAGAAAATAAATTGGTTTAAAATGTTAATAAAGAATGGCAAAGTTTAATTTACTTAGAAGTTTTGATCTACAATTCCAATTCAAGTTACGTCTAAGGTAACAATTACAATTGACATTATAATCTAACAATTTGCTTAATTACAATGTTACTTATGTATTTTAAATATGATTTCATTGATTGCACAAGGAGCGACTTTAGGACTAGTACTTGATCAATGTTTGTCCATTAATGGTGGAGCTAAAGGATGCGGAAACTTACCCATTGGTGATGATGATTGGTCAAGTTAAGAAACAATAAAACCATTTCTATTACCATATTCAACTTTTAATTAAAAAGTATTGGGGAACACTGAAAGGAGATCTACCCCATGATAGTAGTAATAATTTATTTGCTCATTTTGCTAGACTCACAATGGGTTGAAAATGAGTCTGGTGCAGACCAACGTAGGCTCACGTGGAATTGGTAATGCTTTTTCATATCATTTCAACTAGCTTAAAAGTTTCAAGTGTCGCACCAAAATTTTGATAATGGGTTTCAGATACATACTGCCACCTCTGGATGAAATTCCATGTCACGTGGGTTTTGATCCGTCCTCGTCCTTTTGTTCTCTTTATTAATTACATTTGCTATAGCGAAGAATGACTAACTACATAAAGTACCTATTATACATGAGCGATGATTTAAATCCAATCATTTTAATAATTGCGTTTTTTTTTTTTTTTGGGTCTGATAATAATTGCGTTTTGACCGAAGGTGTTATATACGATTCGGTTCTAATTGTCACTCGATGATGATTTACAAAAGTGCCCACATACAAATATTGATGAAAATATTAATATTATGAACAAGATTAAGAGATAATATTATGAAAAATCTTAAACTGATACACATACAACAAATTTACTTCATATTAATTTTTTATCACAAAAAGACCCTCAAACTGATACAATTATGATAAATTTATTCCACACTAATTCCAAAACCAGTACACATGTGATATTTACTCAAAACTAATTTTTTTTTACCGTCAAAAACCATAAATTGATACATTTATGATAAATATACCCCCATTAAATTATATTAATACCATAAAAAATTACAAAACCAATACACTATGACAAATAGAGGGTAAAATCTCAAATTAGTACATTCGTCAACTACCACATGTCATATAAATCAGCAATGTAACTGGAAAATTTAGCGAAGACTAACGAGATAGTAAATTTCTCATAGATTTATCAGTTTAGAGTTTTTATAGTAAAAAAAAATAAGTTTTTTTGTAAATTTATTATAAGTGTACCGATTTAAAATTTTTTATAATTAAAAAATTAATTTGTGATTAATTTATCACGTGTACCAGATTAAAGATGGTATTTTCAAGTGCATGGGTTGGTGTGGCCTCTCCTTATCAAGTGGGCGCCACCTATTTTGCTATTTGTTGCTCTTTCTTAATTACATTTTATTATATCAATCTGACAGGGTATCAAGTACTCATATAATTCTAGTCAAATCATTTTGTTACTTTAGAAGTTGTAATCATTTGTATTTTATTTTTTTAATCCACTTCGATGAGCGTGCAATTCAAATGATGCAAAGAAATCAATTCACTCCACAATCGAGACGCGGCGGACAACTACCGTAATTAAGATATATATTGGTGTTTATTTATAGCCTCAACTAAGATTAGATTTTTCTAAGATCTAAAGTCTGTTGTCCACGTGACTAGTGGATCATGCATGAGTCTTGCGAGTTGGGTTTTCCTTCCCAGTAAAAAACTACTTCACAAAATGATATATGAACTCATATTTATTAGTGATATAACAAGGAATGACTCTTGCAGCTTCTCATATATTTTTAAAAATCAATTTTATAAAATGAACCGTGTATCCTAGGGTCAGTCTACATCCAATATCATCAATTGTATCGTTGTTTAACTCAGAAATGGATTCCAACTTGAGTAGTGAACTATCTCAACCAAAAGATATAACTTTTATTTTCATGAAAGGGTTTCAATGGCGATTTTAAATATGAGTTGTGATAACTCTATAAAAATAGAGTTATTTTACCTATTTTAGGCAACAATTAATGCATTATCTATGAGAAAATATTTGGATTTCCTTCTGATTATTTAAATTTTCTTTGTTTATGCAGAATAATGAGATATGGAGAAGATAAGGAAAAGAATGACAATTATCGGGAATTCAAATAAAACGGCAGTGGAAGATGGATATCAAATCGGGAAATTCTTGATTTTGTTCCCGATGTTATCTGCAAGCATTGAGAGATAGATATTTTAGATTTCCTATAAATAGGAAGAGAGAGCAACTAGGGTTTTTTTAGCTAGATCGTTTTTATTGTTACCGAGAGTTTTTCAAGTATTTTGAAGAGAAGACAAAAGTGGTAACAGAATTCTTGTTCTTTGATTCAAGATGCTGGGTTTGATTTATATTTATATTTTTATTTCTTATTCTACTATGTTCTAATTTTCTTTTGTTAGAGCTACGATGTAGCCTAACCATGATGATGTGAATTTCATGATTTTTATGTTCTACAATTGATTTCATTCATGTGAGTTATTTATTATTGCGTTTAATGCTTTTAAGTGACTGGCCACCACTTGAATGATATGATGTGCATGTTTGAGACTGAGAGGTGATAATATGCAATTGCTCATTATAATATATAACCATGAATTAAACGTGGATAGAAATATACCGCGTTATTTGTGTAGCTTTTTCGGTGATAAGGTGATCCAAAAGACTCATTGTAAACCGGGAATATTCATAGTTTTTAATGCACTCATGTTTATTTTAATTCACATAGAGATATATTGGATTAATAAGCTGAGTAGGTTTGCTATACCTAGAGATAGGATAGTAAATAGATTAGGAAATTCCGCTATCACATGTTTGATATCGTTCTTGTATTCATAACAATATGAAATTCATATCTAGTGGTTATGGTGAAATCAGATGCTCTAACATATTTATCTGATTGATTTTACTGCATTTAGTCTTTAAGTTTTATTTTTAATTTATTCTAAACTATATTTTGATTTGTTAGATAAATTTTAGAATTAATCTATTTTAGTATTTAATTAGTTTATTAATCATCGATCTTCGTGGGACGATACTTTTTCTCATCATTATATTACTTGTTCGATACGTGCACTTGCGTTTAGAATTTTACGAACAAGTTTTTGGCGCCGTTGTCGGGGATCGTTTGTTTAATACTAATTAATATTGATACCAGATAATTCTAAGTTTAATCTAGCTTTCGTTTTGTTTTTATTTTTCAGGGTGTACATCGGTTTATGACACGTAGCCAACAAGGGGAACTTATTGAACTTGATCCAGAAATCGAGCGTACATTCAAAAGGCGACTAAGAGAACAGAGAAATCACGCTAAGATGGCAAACGGTGATAATGAAAATCCACGTAGACTCTTAAGAGATTATGCTGCGCCAACAGTTCAAGGCACCACATCAAGTATCGAAGACCTGCAATTCAAGCAAACAACTTTGAGATTAAGCCGTCACTTATTCAGATGCTTCAACAATCAGTGCAATTCAGTGGGCTACCAAGCGATGATCCAAACGCTCACATCGATGCTTTTCTTGAAATCTGTGACACCATTAAATATAATGGAGTTACAGATGATGCTATTAAATTAAGATTATTTCTATTCTCTCTTAGAGATAAAGCTAAGAGTTGGCTTTCTTCTCTTCTGCGGGATCAATTACTACATGGAATGATATGGCTCAGAAATTTCTTGATAAGTTCTTTCCACACTGCAAAGTCTGAAGATGCGTAACGATATTACTAATTTTATACAGATGGATAATGAATCATTATATGAAGCATGGGAAAGATTCAAAGAATTTCTTAGGAGATGCCCACATCATGGACTACTGTATGGATGCAGGTACAAACTTTTATAATGGCTCTAGTGCAAATCTTCGTTCTATGATTGATGCAGCTACAGGGGGGACTTTAATTAATAAAACACCAGAAGAAGCCTACAATCTATTAGAGGAGATGGTGTCCAATAGTTATCAGTGGCCTACTGAGAGATTACCAATGCGAAAAGTTAGCGAGTTCATGAAGTTGATGCTTTTGCTGCAATTGCTGCACAATTTGAAACAATCAACAAAAAGCTTGATAATATGAGTGTTTCGGCCATGAAAATTCACAATTTGACATGTGATTTTTGTGGTGGAGGACATGTTAGCACGAGTGTCGGGTAGGTAATACTTTCAAACAATCTCATGAAAATTCTAACTTTGTTGGGAATTTTAACAGTCGAGAATAATCCCTACTCCAACACATACAATGCTGGATGGCACAATCATCCAAATTTTTCATGGAACAATTAGAATGTGACGAGACCACACGGATTCAAACAATCGAAGAGACAAAGTCAAATTTGGAAGACATAGTCACCAAACTTGCTAACACAAATCATGACTTCATCAAAAGCACGGATGTGAGATTTCAAAACCAAGAGGCTTCAATTAGAAATCTGGAGATGCAAGTGGGTCGGTTAGCAAGCATGATGTCGGGGAAGGCAACGGGGTTCTTTGCCAAGCAACACGAGAGAAAAATCAATTGAAAACATAAAGGCTATTACCCTGAGAGAGCGGTAAACAAGTGGGAGAAGAAGAGATTGTCGAGACAAAGAAGAGGTGATCAATAAACAATCAAAGGAGACAAGCAAGAGTAAACTTTTTCCAGATAATCCCAAGCCATATGTGCCACCAATTCCATTCCCTCGGCGACTCCGGCAAAGCACAAAATGGATAAGCAATTTTCTAAATTTCTTGATGTATTTAAAAAATTGCACATTAACATTCCTTTTGCAGATGCTTTAGCGCAAATGCCTAGTTATGCAAAATTTTTGAAGGAGATTTTGGCAAACAAAAGGAAACTGGAGGATTATGAAACTGTGAAGTTAAACGAGGAGTGTTCAGCCATCCTACAAAACAAATTGCCTCCGAAATTAAAAGATCCAGGAAGTTTTATTATTCCTTAAACTATTGGGGATTCTTACTTTGAAAAAGCATTATGTGATTTAGGTGCAAGTATTAATCGATGCCTTATTCTGTTCTCAAGAAATTAGGATTGGGCGAGGTAAAAGCAACCACAGTGTCACTTCAACTGGCTGATCGATCAATTAAATATTCGAGAGGTATTGTGGAAGATGTTTTGGTAAAAGTTGACAAATTTATCTTTCCTGCAGATTTCATAGTTCTTGACATGGAGGAAGATTTTGAGGTACCACTTATCTTAGGTCGACCTTTTCTAGCAACGGGAAGAGCTCTTATTGATGTACAACGGGAAGTTGATCCTTAGAGTTCAAGATGATCTTGTTTCATTTAATATTTTTAAAGCAATGAAATATCCATTTGATGATAATTCTTGTTTTAGAGTTGAGACAGTTGACAAGTTGGTGAATAAGGTTTTCCAGGAAAATATTTTTGAAGATCCACTTGAAGCATGTCTGGTTCAACCAAGGGACAAAGATATTCATAATGAGGAGATAAAGGAGTACGCAAATTTCATGGAGGCAATTTCACCATATTCAAGGCAAAAGGCAATTAAATTTGAAGAGTTGGGACAACACATTACAAAGCCTAAACCATCAATTGAAGAGCCTCCAATTCTTGAACTCAAACCCTTACCTTCTCATTTGAAATATGCTTATTTAGATGGAGTTTCTTGTTTACCGGTAATTATATCTTCTTCTTTGACAGATTTGATGGAGGAACAATATAAATCCACTATCCAACCTCAGAGATGTTTGAACCTGAAGATGCAAGAAGTAGTGAATGGTCAACGTTTGAAGCCTTACTTTGAAGGTGGTTACAATAAGCAGAAGACCACCATTGAACTTCATCCTCCGTTAGCGACATCGAGATAGTTTGGCTGAAAACTATAAAGCAAGCGCTTCTTGGGAGGCAACCCAAGCATTTTAATTATGTTTTTATTTATTCTTAAGTTTATGTTTTTGCAAAAAAAAAAAAAAAAAAAAAAAGATTAACTTTTCTCTATTTTATTCAGGTTAATTTTTAGGGAGCACCTTTCAAGAGTTTAATCATCAAGATCATCTATGGACTTATCCTACAACTAGGGAAGTTTTCTTCTTCCTATTTTATTTTTCGCATTGAGGACACTGCTTCATTCAAGTTTGGGGGAAGACAAATTTTTAGATATATATATATATTTTTTTTATCATTATTGCTTTCTTGGTTGTGAATTTTTGCAATTCTTAGGAAAATTTAAATTTTATTTAAACTTGCAATTGAGGTGTGAGTTAATCTTAATTCTGATTATGTTGATCCACTTATTGAGCACTAAAAGTCCTTACTTTTTGAATTATGTGTAAATCTAGAGAACATTCATGTGAAATATGTGATTTTCTTAGATTTCACCCAAATCTTAGAATTTGTTTGATTTTCTCTTGAGGCGAAATCCTAAGCTAAATCTAATTGAGAAAATGATATAGGCAGTTTTTGGATCGATTGAGCCTTTCAAGCCAACCCTATTTATTTATGCCTAGTCACACCGTTGAGCCTTAATTATTACCCAATCTTTTATTGGCACCCATATATGTTTAGCCTAGCCGTGATCAAATTATATCCTTATCCCATGTCCTATGAACACGTTGATTTTCTTTTGGGATAAAAAAAAAATTTATTTGAGCTTGATAGAAATTTGGGAGGAATGATGGAGTAAAAAAGAAGAAAAAAAGTGATTGCAGTGGTTGTTTGGGGTGTATTGTCAAAAAAAAAAATTACTTTTATGGTTCCCTATCCAACTTTCAATTGAGTGAGCCTTTTGGATACTCAATGGGTTGAAAATTTTCATGTTATATTAGGAGGGACTTTGGGAGAAACTCCACCATAAAGCAATTCAAAAAAAAAAAAAAAAAAAAAAAAAAAAGAAAGAGAAAGAGAAAAGGAAAGAAAAAAAATGATGATATATGGCGGCAGAAAAATTATCTTGAAGGAGTGAAATTGGACAGTGACATTGGCTCTAATTAGATCCTTGAAATCAACGTGTTGATGGGTGATTTGAGCTTAAAATTCCCGTTATCTCACCTTTAGCCCAGCCTTACATTACAACCCGAGAAAAGTCCTATTGATTTTTGATTGGATAATTAGCTTACATTAGTGGAGAGATGAATGAAAAGCAAACCTATGAGATTTGGTCATAATTATTGAGAATTTTGAGAGGTTTCATGTTAATGTGAATTTATTTGGATTGCATATAATTCGAAAAGATGAGGACTCTCACACACACACTTGGATCATATAGTTAGAATTGGTCTTAACTTATAAATCGATTTCAATGTTTGGATGAAATTTATGTTTTTCTTTGAATTGTGAATTTGAGCAATTATGGAAAAATGTCATGGAGGAGGTTGTTAGCTTGAGTATGTGTTATGTCTTGATTTTGCTCAAGGACTAGCAAAATGTTAAGTTTGGGGTTTGATAACTCTATACTAAAATAGGTAAAATAATAGAGTTATTTTACCTATTTTAGGCAACAATTAATGCATTATCTATGAGAAAATATTTGGATTTTCTTCTGATTATTTAAATTTTCTTTGTTTATGCAGAATAATGAGATATGGAGAAGATAAGGAAAAGAATGACAATTATCGGGAATTCAAATAAAAGCGCGAAGTGGAAGATGGATATCAAATCGGGAAATTCTTGATTTTGTTCCACGATGTTATCTGCAAGCATTGAGAGATAGATATTTTAGATTTCCTATAAATAGGAAGAGAGAGAGCAACTAGGGTTTTTTTAGCTAGATCGTTTTTATTGTTACGAGAGTTTTTCAAGTATTTTGAAGAGAAGATAAAAGTGGTGACGAATTCTTGTTCTTTGATTCAAGATCTTTGGGTTTGATTTATATTTATATTTATATTTCTTATTCTACTATGTTCTAATTTTCTTTTGGTAGAGCTACGATGTAGCCTAACCATGATGATGTGAATTTCATGATTTTTATGTTCTACAATTGATTTCATTCATGTGAGTTATTTATTATTGCGTTTAATGCTTTTGAGTGACTTTGGCCACCACTTGAATGATATGATGTGCATGTTTGAGGCGAGAGGTGATAATATGCAATTGCTCATTATAATATATAACCATGAATTAAACGTGGATAGAAATATACCGCGTTATTTGTGTAGCTTTGGTGATAAGGTGATCCAAAAGACTCATTGTAAACCGGGAATATTCATAGTTTTTAATGCACTCATGTTTATTTTAATTCACATAGAGATATATTGGATTAATAAGCTGAGTAGGTTTGCTATACCTAGAGATAGGATAGTAAATAGATTAGGAAATTCCGCTATCACATGTTTGATATCGTTCTTGTATTCATAACAATATGAAATTCATATCTAGTGGTTATGGTGAAATCGGATGCTCTAACATATTTATCGATTGATTTTACTGCATTTAGTCTTTAAGTTTTATTTTTAATTTATTCTAAACTATATTTTGATTTGTTAGATAAATTTTAGAATTAATCTATTTTAGTATTTAATTAGTTTATTAATCATCGATCTTCGTGGGACGATACTTTTTCTCATCATTATATTACTTGTTCGATATGTGCACTTGCGTTTAGAATTTTACGAACAAGTTGCAATTGGCATGATAATGAAGATGAACATCGAATTTAAAGGTAAAAGGTGCTAGTAAATGTTGGAAATTAACATGACATTAAAACTAATAAAAGTACATAAAAAATATTAGTAATCATGATGATCCTTGCAATAATTATATGTTGCCATTTTATACTCCGCCAATCATAACCGGCTATTAAGACTTAACCATACTAGATGCGTTGTAACTACATTCTGAGATTTTAGGACTCCTATCTGCAATTTGATCTTATCCACAAGCTGTTACAACTCTTTAAGTGTCACTAGGTCAACCGTTGCTTGGTGCCCTTATCTTTAGTCGACATTTTCACTATCTCCTTTCTTCTTAGTTGATAATTGTCGACCAGTCATCGTGGTACATCGACAAAGGTATCTCTCAATCGTCTATAATTACTGTCCATTGTCATTGATATGCGCTTCTATTGTCCTTAACTTACCAAAAACCATATCGGTTGTCACAAACTCTATACCCACTTATATCAACATTATATCGTTCACAAAAACTTTATCATTTTTCGGTGTAAACAATTATACATCTGGCTAAAGAAAATTTAATTAAGTGTCTATCATGTGATTTAAATACAATCTTTATTCTAACAATTATGGTGCAACTTATTACATAAAATGTACAACCAATCATATGGGATTTCCACATTAAATGATATGTTCCTAGCTACTTATTTGTGTGGTTGCCAATTTAGAAAGTTAACTTTACATGAGTATATCCGTTGGCTAAATTCTCAACATGAAAGCACAAGGTCATGGACTCAATTTTGTATTGCATGCTACTCAACTTTCACTACTATAATGACTAAAATGCTCAGTATCCTGCAACAACTAAGTTCATTTACATATTTACATAAGCCAAACTCTCGTCATGGAAGGTTGTAGACCTGTCATGCATTGCATGTTGTGATGCGACTTGACTTCTGCACCATATTTATAGTGTCATTAATAATTATGCATTTAGTCATATTTTCTTATGATAAATACATACCTGCATAATATAACCCTCTAAAAATTTATAATTTTCATTCTATAGAAACTTCGTAACAAGGGGTAGTTTTTTCTACTATTGATTTGCTATCAGTTGTTTCTTTTACTTTTTAATATTTATTGCAAAGCATGTACTGTAATTTCGTTTTTATGATGATAGATAATTTTTTGAATTCTCTACTATCATATATTTGTCAAATATAGACAATCATGGAATAAAAGATGTTTCTACATTAAGCATATTATTTATCACATACATGATAAATATTTATATTGTCGATTTGTTATATATATATATATATATTGGCTATCACATCACGTAAATTTTCTAAAAGTTTGTCAATGATATACCTGAAGAAGGGGTGCCCAACGTCGAACGAGCGATCAAAAAGATTCCGAAGCATCTTCATAGCACTACCCAGCAATCATGTTCTTCGGGGGCCCTCAGGCTATAAAGCCGATTCCCTTCCTTTTGGTCCGTCTGTAAAAGGCAACCATATATTTATTTAATTATAAAATTCGAAAGTTATTGCACACTTAGTTACATCTTATTTTTGAAATATCTAAAGTCATGTAGTGAATCCTATATATATAAAGTGGGTATCCATGCATTATTGAACTCCTTCGAGCTTGTCAAAATTTGTAAATCAAAATATTAACAGGGATATGTTAAAGTGGTCTTCAAAACCAATTTGCTAAAGTGCAAAATAGAAATGATATTCAAATAAACAACATATGTTTAGGAATTTGGGATTTGTTAAAGTGACCATCGATATCAAATTGTTGAATAAAGCTTACACGTGATTGTGTTGGTTGGAGTTTTACCATATATATAGATGCTTTCGTAGGTAAATCAATTTATTAAAATGACTCAATTTGTCTACCATTTAAATACAATGAGGAAAAAAATCATTAATTTATCCAGGTCAATCACATGTTTTGAACATTATGAGTCTCATGTATGACCGAAATAATTTATTAGTGAGATTTGGTAAGTCCAAGCAAGAACTTGCATGGTAAAAGATATTACCATCCTTTAGGGAAGAGATATTATCAGGTAGAGAGTATTATTGCACTGCATATTAGTCGGAAAAAAGTTGTTTTCCGAGGCATTTTTCCTAACATTAAAAGCTTACCAAATTACCATCGGACAATCCTCCCCCAAAAAAAAAAATAAAAACCATTAGGAGGACTTATAATGAGAAAGAATATGGATTTGCATCAGGAGGACTTATTCTGAAAAGAATATAGATGCCGTTTTCATGTATTTTCTGAAGTACTCTGGAATTTCCGAGGGACCACTTGTGCTTTTCTGCATTGGCCATATGGTCCACAGTAAAAATTGAGTTGATGGCAGACTGTAAAGTCACGTGAGTGTGGCCAGTCCTTGTCCATTCATTTTCTTTATTCATTACCTTTTATTATATCAGTGCTGACACACTGTTTAAGTCGACTCATTTGTTTACTGCTACTTGAACAGCTGATAATCATCTCTTTCTTCCTCGATCCATCGCTATTCGACGCTCCCCTTCCTTCGTCCTTCTTTCGCGCTCGAATCTCTTCGCCTCGTTCGTCTCTCGCTCTGTTTCACTCTTTCTTCTCCTCAGCACAATCATTCTTCCTCTTCCTCCTCTTCTTCAGTATCTTCTCCTTCTTTTCATCATTCTCTCTCTGTGTCTTTCTTTCCTGGAAAAAAAAAAAAATCAAAAAAAAAATGTCGGTCGATTCTGTCGTTGCTATTGCGTATGATGTCTTCAAAAGCTATGTAGTTGATCCCGTCAAGCGTCGATTCAGATACGTGATCTCCTCCAAGAGCTTCGCCGACGATCTTCGGGTGGAAGTCCGGAACCTGGAGAAGGAGGCTCAGAGGGTCCGCATTTTGGCAGAAGTGGCCCGAAACAACCTTCGGAATTTCTATGATTCCTTTGCAGAGTGGCAGCAAAGTGCTGACAAGGCCTTGCAGGAGGCGGGAGACCTGTTGGGCGACATTGGTGAGGCGAGCAAGACTTGCTGCTACGGGACTCTTCCCGACGCCAAATGTCGCTATCAGTTCAGCAGGAAGGCCGAGGGCAAGATCGAGGTCATTAAGCAACTCGCTCAAAAATGCAGAGAATTCAAGGGATCGAACGACATCTCCTTCAGCGATCCTGCTCCGGGAAATGTCACTGCTGCGAATCCAGCCAGGAGAGAAGGCAAAGATGTCGTCCAGTCGATCACCGCAACGGCCTCCGCTTCTTCTGTCTCAACGTCAAATGAGCTTAGTAAGGATGGCGTCTTCGAATCCAGAACTGCGATCATAAGGGACATAGTGGGCGCTCTTGCCGATAACAGCAATAGTGTGGTCGGGGTTTACGGGATGGGTGGGATCGGCAAGTCCACCCTTTTGGACGATGTGGTAAGCAAAATAAGAGAAGAGAAGCGGTTCGATCTGGTCGCCAAGGCCGACGTGTCACAAAATCCTGACATCAAGAGAATTCAAGGTGTGATTGCCCATGCGTTGGGCCTGGATATGAAGGATTATGAGTATGAGAGCACGCGAGCGGATCGTCTGCGCGAGAGGTTGGGAAATGAGGAAAAGAAGGTCCTCATAATACTGGACAACCTATGGAAAGGGCTTGACTTGAAATCTGTTGGAATTCCTTGCGGGCATGACAACAAAGTCATGAGATGCAAGTTGTTATTGACGTCGAGAGACCGAAATGTTTTGCAATGGGAAATGGGCTGCGACAAGGACTTCTTACTTGATAGGCTGGAGGAGAAAGAGGCAAAAATACTGTTTGAGAGGATGGTGGGAGATAAAGTTCATAATGATGAGTTCAGACCCATGGTGAATGAAGCACTCCGCAAATGTGCAGGTTTGCCTTTGTTAATTGTCACAATGGCGAAACATTTCAGATGCGGTCGTTCACCTGAATGGAGGAATGCTTTAAATCAAATTGAGCGGTGTTCAAACAAAGGGTTAAGTGCAATGATCAATATGATATTGCAATTAAGTTATGATCATTTAGAAAGCGAGGAGGCAAAAAATTTGTTGCAACTCTGTGTTGCTTGTGGTGCCTCTAATCCCTCTGTTGAAAATTTGGTGAGGTATAGCTATGGTTTAGGGATATTTCAAAAAGATAGCAGCATGGAAGATGCTAGAGATGAGGTGAGCACACTCATCCACACTCTTCAAGCCTCCTCCCTTCTGTTGGACAATGGAGGTGCCAATGCTTTCAAGATACATGACTTGGTTCGCGACTTTGTTGCTCAGTTCATTTTAAAAGATCGCCCTCTTCTCATGTTGAAAGATAAAGACGTGTCGGCATCAGAATTGCAGAATGAGAGGCTCAAAAGTTGTTCGGCGATATGCTTTCCCTATATTGATATGAAGGAGCTTCCCAAAGAATTAGATTGTCCCGAATGCGCATCTTTTTGCTTTTCAACAATATATTTTTTGAAGTTCCAGATTCGTATTTCAACTCTATGAAGAAACTTGCGGTTCTAAATCTAACTAGCGTATGTCTCACTCGTTCACCGACGCCTTTTCAGTTCTTGGAGAACTTACGTACTCTGTGTCTTCAAAATTGTTCACTAGAGGATGTGGCCATTCTGGGCAAGCTAAAAGGTTACAAGTTCTCAGTTGTGTGAATTCCAACATTCAACAATTGCCGGAAGAAATTGGGCAACTAACGAGTTGAGGATGTTGGATTTGAACTATTGTCTTGCATCTTCAGATAATTGAACCGGGTGTTCTTGGAAGATTGATCAAATTGGAGGAGTTGTATATGGAGAATAGCTTTAATCAATGGAATTTCGTGGAGCAAACTCAACCAACTAATGCCAGTCGATTGAGTTGAATCACTTGAAGTATCTTTGCACTCTACATGTCTCCATTCCCGATCCAAGTGTGCTCCCGAGGACCTAGATGTCAAGAAATTAACGAAGTACAAAATCCGAATAGGTAATACAAGACGCTGGATCAATCACCGAGGATCAAGGATTTTGGACCTCAAGTTGGATCCAATAAGTGATGTTCTTCGAAAAGGATGCATGCAAAGTCTCCTAAGCAAAACAGAGGATCTGTTTTTGGCCGGGTTGAACGGAAGCGAGCAAAGTATTTGCGGATTATATCAAGAAGGCTTTCCAAAATTAAAGCATCTACTAGTCTGCGATAGTCTTTCTATCCAACGCATCCTCCAATGGCGTTCCTTTAGTGCTTTTGAGATGTTGGAGTCGCTACATCTACATAGGCTTATGAACTTGACGAAGATATGCTCTAGCCATATCTCCTCCTCCAAGTCCTTCAGTAGATTAAAAGTAATTCGAGTCCAAAGTTGTGACAAGATGCAAGTTTTGTTTCCTCTTTCATTACTGAGAGGACTTCCACAACTGGAAGAGATTGAAGTTCTCTTTTGCAAGTTAATGCGTGGGATTGTAGATGCTGATGATTGTGGCAAAGTGGAGTTGCAAAATTTGCGTTTAATGAAATTGCATCACTTACCAAATATCAAGAATTTTTTTCACTGACGGGACAGCTCCTTTGAGTAGTACATCAAAGGACCAAGTTGGCACTCAACTTACATTTTTCAATGGACAACAGGTAACTTTCTATCAAAAGAATATAATATTGATTACTTTTTCCCACCTATGCTAATTAGATGCAACACATATTATGTTGCTTATTCATTTGTTATTTTCATTTCATTTTTTTCTAATAACCTTATCCATTCATGCCTTCTCTGCAATTCTTTTTATTGTGTAGAAATCCAATGAAATCCATGTACATTTAGTTTGTGATAGGCTTTGAGTTATTTTCAATTTAAATGCTGCAAGTATATCCACATTAATAAGGTTTCATAAAGCAAAATTGAAGGGAATTTCGGCACTAAAGTAATACCACAAGTAATTTTAAATCTTTTGAAATAGATTCTATTGAATTTACTTATCATAAAATAGGTGACTCTCCTAAAAACTGATACGAAAAATGGGAAAGAGGACTGGGTTTTTAAAATAAAAGCAACTATGCTAATCTAATTGATGCATTATAAGAGTACGGAGTTTTGTGCATGTTCATGCATACATATTGTATACATAGATATCTTTGTACGTACTTTTGATATCACGAAAACAAATCCACAATTTGTGTTTAATATCCTATTAAATTGGTTATTGATAGTGATTTACTAAAGGTAAAGAGAAGTTAGTAAACTAAGGATGATCAATTGCCCAATTAAAAAAAGCACATGGCTATTTTATATGGGGAAGAATTGCTGCGAATAGTGCCTTCTACTTGACTAGATAAGATTGCCCTTTTATAGTGGCGCAATATCCTTGAAGTTGATCATGAGGCCTAAGACTCACACAGTACATTAGCTTTCCCGTCAGTAAAGAGTCTTGGAAATTTAAGTTGTAGGTCCCACACGCTGGTGTGTGACTTATTTTCTTCCCCTAATTTGAGCTTCCATGGAGAGAGTGCTTTCAAAGATAATGGAACTACATGGGAAAAATTTTACAAAGAGACTTTATGGCTTTGCTTTTTTCTTTTTTCTTTGTACATCATAATCTTGTATAGTAGATCCTTTTGGTATAATCTTTGCACCAAGTTTAAAGAAGATGACAAATCATTCGAGTTCAACAAGGGGGAGCAATTACAAAGTTGATAAATTAGCTCAACACAACAACAATTAATGGCATTCAATTGCAATGGATGGTGATTATTTGTAGTATATTAAATTCTAGACTAGTAAGTGGAAACATAGTTAACTATTTAACTAGCTTTAGTGATGACATTTTATAGGAGATCCTTTTGGTGTAATATTTGCACCAAGTTTAAAAAGATGACAAATCATGCAAATTCAAAAATGAAGCAATTACAGGTGAAAAATCTTTTGTTATTTGTTTTTATCAATGAAAATGATGTTAGGCCATTGTAGATATATTTTATGGCCCTATCTACATTTCTGCTATGGACATTAATTTACTAACATGAAAGAGAATAATTAAAACTAAGGATAAACAATTGCCCAATTAAAGAAAGCTCACGGCCATATTTTATACCCCACAAGTACAGTTTTATTTGATTAGACAAGATTGCTCTTTTGTATTGGCGCGGGCCTAAGGCTCAAGCCATACGTAACTTCCTTATTAATAAAGAGCGGTGGAGATATAACTGGTGGGTCCCACAAGGTTGTGATGTCAGAGTGTCTCTTGTTAGAGCTCCCATGGACAGAGCTTGCTTTCAAATATAAACTAGATCAGGAAATTTTGCCTTGTGGCTTTTTTTTTTTTTTTTTTTTTTTTTTCTGTGGTAGTCTTTGGGGCTTTTAATTTTTGGGATTTTAATTCTTCACAAAAGAGTTACTCTTGCCTTAGTACTTCTTTTATTTTTATATTTTTGTGTAAAACCTATATTTGCAAAGATCCATGGGTTTATAATGAAATGTTTCTTAAAATTGTGATAAATTTCGTCCAACATTATAAAACAGTGGTAGCCTACAAAGTAGTAGTTAAGGTTTGTCACAGATGACAATAGACTAATGAACAAAACGCAAAAAAGTTAAAGTTGTTATATAGGTGGGAGTGAGAGGTGATGGTGAGATAGATGGGAGATTGAGAGTAACTTGGCAGATGAAAGCTTTCTTAAAGTTGCAGCGATGAACTTTCAGAAAAGAAACTAGTTACTTTCTTTTTAAAAGAAGAAGTAAATAAAGCTTTTCATTGTCATGGGGACCATGGGACTCTTCACCTTTCACATGTTGACTAAGGAAATTACAAAGACAAGGATGACTAATTAGGATAGGCCATATTTGCATCCGACTTGAAAGGAATACTCGAGATAATTTACAAATGATAGGGAAAAGGAAGTTCAAATAATCTCAAGTAATTTACTATTTTTCAAAGATAGTTGGGATCTCAACCAGTAGCCATGACTAGTGACTACTAAGTTATTGTGATATCCCAATTGCTAACGTGTCCAATTTCATGTTGTTTTGCGGGTAAATTAGTCCCTATTTGCCTAATAAATTTGGAGAAATCGGAGACATCTAAGAAGAAAAAGACAATATAAAAAAATGCCCATTTTATTGGATTTTATCAAGGAAGCAGGTAATAGCAGAGTGTGAAAGGTCCTCTCTACCTAAATGGATGAGAATGACGTCACGTTCAGCTATTAACTCCCTATGTCCATAAGTCATATTCATACCATTGCTTCCCAAGATTTAATTTTTGAGTTGGGCTCATAACTAGATGATATATAGTAGGACCAATCTCACCTGAGACTAATGGGACATAAGCTGTATATATCTCCATCTAATCAATATAATTTGACAAATAGAAAAATATTTCATGCATAAATTAATTGTTATTAGTAACCGGAATGAGTGCGTATTCTTGATGATTGCAATTCCTGATATTGCTAGTGAAATACAAAAAAAAAAAAATCCAATCATAATAGCATCCCTTTTATGTCGTAAAGAAAAGGTAAAATTCATTTGTTGTCTTTTAAGGTCATAAATTAGCTTTTGTTTATCATAGATTTTCATACGTGAGAAAATTATTCTAAAGGTTGTACATTATCTTGCTTATAAATTTCTTCGGCAACCATTTATAATACCTGCTATATACGTAAATTTCCTCACTGTCCTTTATAATTGTAAATGCTATGTTGATGGATTTGTCAATTTCAATCATGTCCTTGTAGTCCTTGACAATGGAAGGACTTCCAATCCAAAAGAAATATGTTATCAAACTAATTGTATGAAATCTTTGCAAACTCAGTTTGTGATAGGTTCTGAATTATCTCAATTTACAAGTTGCAAGTATATTTATATCAATAGGGTTTCATCAAAACAAAATGAAGGGAATTTTGGCATTAAAGTAATTCCATAAGTAAAGTGATATATAATCTTTTGAAATATGTTCCCTTGAATTTAGTTATCAAAATTTATTATTATCCACAAAATGTATAATATAGGTGACTCTCTTAAAAAACAATACGAAGAATGAGGAGGAGGACTGAATTTTCAAACAAAAGCAGCTACACTAATCTAATTGATGCATGTCTTTTGTGTATTATGTTTAAATAAGCACTTAATCATTGCATAGGCCCATAATTGTAAGAATACAGAATTTTGTGCATAGTTTTTTTTATAGTAAAAGTAGGCCTTGGCAATTGTATGATTTTCATTATGTCACAACAAACTCGTCATTGCAAATTCAGAATTGTTGTTCTTGGAATTCCAAGTGATGTTTACCATTTCTTTACTCTACAGCAGAATTTGAAATCCCTGTGGTAAAAGAAATTAATGTCTCGCTATATAATTCATGCGTAAGATTCACCTTAAAGATCATCTTATTTGGCGATCACCCTTAGATGCTCCTTTGGGCGAGATTGGGTCACGTGAATAAGGCCATGTCTGTAACAGCATCAAATAATGGAACTTGATGCCTTAATGGAAAATTCAATATCTTGAAGTCCAAAAAAATTTATAGAGACTTACTTCATAAGTTTTGACGGGTTTTGTATTTCAATTCAGCTACTTAGTATGTGTTAGTTTAATTTCCAAAGCTTCAAGTGTTCCATATTATAATCTTCAAGAAATTTGTGCCGAAATTTCAGTTTTCTTATTGTTGAGTCCATCCAACTTAGATTGTAAGTTTTATGTGGCTTCAATATTTTATCAAGAAAAACCAATGGTTGCCTAGTCTCGCAAGACCATATGTGGTCATTGCGGTTTCTCTCCATGACAATCTACAAATCTAAATACCAAGTCCTTTCAACTAAGTGTCTTTGCATTTGGCCTTCATAGTATGTATAGATATAATTGAATGCACTTTTAGCATCATGAACACAAATCTACATATTTATGTTTGATATCCTGTTAAATTGGTTATTGATAATGATTTACTAACATTAAACTAAGGAAAAAAATTGCTTGGTTAAGAAAAGCGCACAACGATTTTGCCCAGCCAATGTTGAGGCGTCTATTTCGTTGACCAAAAAAGATTGCATCCTTATAGTGGCGATTAGCACTAAAGTTGATGGTGGGGCCCAAAGACTCCTGCAATGTATTAATTTCCCCTTAGTTAGTAGAGGGTCCAGGACATATTTGTTGTGGGTCCCATAAGGTAGTGTGTGTGAGCCTTTAAGTCTTTGCTTTTTCATAATCGCCGTAGTCTTTGGGGCTTTTAACTTTCACCGTAGTTCTCATTGGACACCGGCCATGGATATCAATTGAACTTCTTTTGGGCCAAAATTTGAGGTTGAAAATATTGTTGGGTTTGCTTTATTACACAAAGAGATAAATAATGCTCCACTCGCTAATCCATTTCTGAAGGAGAAATTCTTCTGATGGAATAAAACTAGCTCACTCATCAAATTAAGCTTAACATTGCAAGTTTTTTAGTGATGGGAAGACTTGAAATTAGAAAAGATCCTAGTATGGAGATTTTTTTACTCCATTTTTTTGTTTTATTCTTCTTTTTTTCCTTTTGTGCAACTTAATAATCCCCCTCTTCCCTTGGCACTTGTTCTATATTTACATCTTGAAAGTTTATGAATTAATTTAAATTGTTTACCATTTCCATGAGTAAATTCCGCGGGTTGCCTTTCAAAGATTGGAGAATTAGAAATCGATGGCTTGGGTAACCTCGAGTTTATATTTTTCCCATCCATGGTTAAATCTCTCACACAATTGAAAAATTGACTATATCAAATTGTGAAAAGATGAGGCAATCATTATGGAGGAAGAAGGGTTGGGAATGGAAACATCAGAAATTTTGGCATATCCTATGTTAATCGATTTACACTTAAAACGATTGAAAAGTTTGAGGTGCTTTTCTCATGGAAAGTGTAAGATTGATATTTTGTTTCTATTACAAACGATTGTCTTGTAGATATATTTTTCCCTACAATAAAAATAGTTATATTCTTTTCATCCAATGAAATACCAATGACAGGTACACAAGAAAGTGAAAATCAGGATTGCATCAAATCTCATGCCACTGCACTCTTCAAGAAGGAGGTACGTGATCAACACTATGTTAAAATATTAAATATAACGGGGACAAGCATAGCCAAGATAAAAACTAAGTTACTTATAATGTATATTTTGATTAAAATATTAACAAAAAAAGAGTGTCATAAAAGCTTAAGTGTTCAAAGTTGCCGACATGTATGAGTTGCAATTTCTCACTTTTAATTTCTCAAAAAATAGTTTCCATAAAGATGGTGAACATCTCTTATGGTACCTGCACAAAGCATAAATGGGTAATACAACCACCGAATAGGATCTCTAAAAGCTTTTCAATACTCACAAGAAACTTAAAACTCTTAACAACCTTACATGTATGGCTTAGACATTGCACGCATGTACATTGAAAGCAATTGAAAAAACAGTCGAGAGGAAAGTGAACTGTAAGGTTCAAGAGGCTGGAGATGAAGGGCCTTTAAGACGCTCACTTGACTTCATTTGCACATACAAGATCTTATTTTTTTTTTTCCTTGTCAAAGGAAAGCTTGACTCTCTCTTAACTACACCAGCAAAAGGAATCAAAGCCTTCTCCATCGCCTAACCGAGCAAGACCTCTCAGGTCTTGGGCTTCAGATATCACCCCTCTTAGTTTTTACATGAACTGCAAGACCATTTTTATGAAACTTTTATTAAAGAAATAAAATACATTTTGCAAATCAACCATTTTCATTGTTGAGTCAAGAATGTTTCCATGGAAAATGAAATAGAGCAATGTATGAGTGGGTTGAATTTGTCTAAACTAAAAGCAATATAGGCCGTTCACCTAAAATGTTGTTTATGAAGCCAAGGTAGGCTATATAAATGGGCCCTCCCATGGGAATAATACGTCAACCTTCTTAGATATTTTTAATCTATTATAATGAGATATTTACCATTGTTTTCTATAATTTGACTTGAGTATATGCATATGATCTATTGTTTGCATATAACTATTGGAACTTCCAACATTAACATAAAATCAATTTTAAAAGGAAAATTCAATCGATTAAGTATATATAGTGGTTTGAAGTGTGGAATGATGTGAGTAGGATTTGTTCCTTTTTTTACCCAAGTCGCTATCTCTTAGCCTAACTATGTAATTGCTTTAGATTGATTTAATATTGATTTGAGGCATTCGGTATTAAATAAAATCATATTTCTTACCATGGTGCACCATTTGATGGTTGATCTATTGCCATTTTAATCTCAATCTTCCATCATTTTCTTTCTAATGGCTAATATTCTTCCTCATGCATTCTTCTTTTACTTCATCAATTCATTCTCTAATGGTGATTACCCATTTGACTTGCTTTTTGTTTCTTTAAATAAATTCTTCCTCATTATTATTAATTTACGAAATGGTGCAATTTCACTAAAGAATTTCATCCATATTGTAACTTAAATGACCTTCTCTAAGTGATTTAACAATTGCTACATATAGTAGCTATTTCATTCTTGAGCTAGCTAAAATAGCAAAAGGGAGATATTTTATTTGAGTTTGGGATTCATGAAACACTAATGTCATTAGATGATTGTTACATGAGCACATCCAAATTACCATTTTGCCCATGCTTAATACATTATGGTCAGAATTCCTTTTTTCGGTTTAGCACTTTTTTTTTTTGTCTCTAGTATATTCCAATAGCCTTTCCATCCTAGAGTCATCAACATTAGTATGAAGATTTTTTATTTTTATTTTTACTAATTTCATTTTATTCTTTTTTTTTCTTTTGGGAAACTTAAGATAGAATTACCAATTCCATGAATTCGTAATTTAATCTTGGCACTCTTCTTTATTAACATCTTGGAAGTTCATGAATTTGTAATTTAACCGAATCACTAATTCCGTGAGTACCGCAGGTTGCATTTCCTAACTTGGAGAAGTTATATATTGAGGGCATGGATAACATCGAGATGATATGGCACGATCAAATTCATGCAGATTCTTTCTCTAAGCTAAAATTGCTTTCAGTTAGTGAGTGCAAAAAGCTTGTGAATGTTGTACCTTCTTTCATTCTAGGACAGCTCTTGAGCCTGGAAACTTTGAGGGCAAAAGGATGTGATTCCCTTGAAGTTGTTTTTAAACTCCAGCCACTAAATCCTCTAGATGGAAATAGTGTTGCTTGTTCTCCGTTAAAAGAGCTGAACTTAGAAGACTTATCAATGCTAAATTACATATGGGATAAGGAACTCTACCATCATATTAAATTCCAATTTCTATGTTTGGTTACCCTTCGGAGATGCGCTAGGCTCACCTCTTTGTTTTTGACCTCAATAGCCAGAGATCTAATCCAACTTGAGGAGTTGGAGACCAACCAATGCAGCATTGTGGAACTCATCGCGAAGGAAGGACTAGATGAGCTAAGCATCAATGTGGAAGCCATAGAAGGCCCAAGTCATGAGCTAAATGTAGCATCACCCTTTCCAAGTTATTTTCAGCATATAAAGACTCTAGATGTGTCACATTGTCATGGACTAAAATATGTTCACACCGACAATAACAAATTTGGTGGGACTCACAAAATTGAGGATTAGTAAATGTGAAATATTGACGAAGTCATTAGTGATGAGGGAGGAAGGGTAGGGCATGTAGTGGCTTTCAATCAATTGAAGTATATGATGCTTGATGGGTTGACTAGGTTGAGATGTTTCAGCTCAGGTGGGTACACTTTGATGTTCCCTCTCTTGGAAGATATCATTGTGAATAGATGTCCCAAGATGAAGTTCTTCTATGAGGGAAAAATGAAGGCACCAAAGTTGGAAAGAGTACAAGCAGGTTTGAAGGAATGGTATGGAGCAACAAAGTACCAATATTTTTGGAAGGGAAACCTCAACACAACCATCCAAAATATGTTTGAAGAAATGGTATGCTTCAGTTACTAAATTCTATGCAATTTGATTTTTTTTTATCACCAATAAAGTAATTGTTTTTATTGGCTAACTTGAATTTTACGTTTAATGATGCATTTTCTGATAGGTTGCATTTGCCGAGACTAAGTTTATGCGGTTATCTAGTTCCCCAAACTAATCGGAAAATGGCATGATGAACTTAATCCCATCACGTCATCTTGGCAATTAGAATCGCTAATGGTGGATAAGTGTCCATCATTTGTTAAGGCTATTCCATCCAAATTGATGCTTGTTTTAAAAGAATGACAACTTTTTGCAAGTGCACGATTGCAAGCCTTTGAAGAAATATTTGATTTGAAGGGTTGAGGCTATGGAAAGCACTCAAGTACTACCTCGGCTACAATCTCTGAAATTGATCAATCTACCAAAATTGAGGCAACTATGGAACAAAGATCTTCAAGAATCGATGTGCTTCAATTCTCTAAAGCATCTTAGCTTTATAAATGCAGCACCTTAAGACATGCTTTTATTCCATCAATGGCTCGGTGGCTTTCCAATCTAGATCAGATAGAAATAAAGGAGTGTGATCAAATGGAAGGAGTGATCGCAGATGAAGATGGGCAAGGGAAATGCGGTGGAGGAGATTACATTCCCATATCTTTGGCGGATAAATCTGGAATGCTTGCCAAATTTGAGTAGTTTCCTCTTGTGGAAGAATCATACGCTAGAATGCCCTATTTTATCAATGCTGAGCATTGCCCATTGCCCCAAGATGAGAAGTCTAACTTGGCAATCTTTGATGGATATTGATAATGGCACCCCTTCACTTTTCACTCCCCAGGTTAGTCTTTCAAACAAATGCATTTTTGGCATTTCATTTGAACATTTCGTTTCATTTTGGACAAAGCATGGTTGCTCACAAAAGTGCTAGATATAATTGTTTGTAATATCAATCATCAATGCTTTGCTCAAATTTGACCGGGACTTGTGTTTCATACCTAAACAAAGATGCTAGAATATTTGCCTTCCCACAATAATCCATGATCACATCCATAAAGTATTAGTGCAAAACTCAAACATTGATAACTGTGCAATTTTAAAATCATTTAATTATACATATCTATGTACAGATCTATCAATATTTACTTAAAAGATTAAAAATTTCTAATCCTCAGCAAATATAATTATTAATGGTCATCTCCATATATTTTTAGAAGTGTTATTTTGTGAGCTCATAAAATCATATTGTGCATAGTACCTCAAATTTATTACGCGAGGCTTAAAAAAGTTATCACAATAACCATATAAAAACATTTACTTTTGCAATTTCTAACTATAAAGAACAAAATATAAAAATAAAAAGCATCTTAAAATGGTGAAAAAAAATGAAGTATTGCCCACTTCATATTTTCTTGCGTAGAAGCAAACTGGCGTCATTCTATCAAACATGAAGAAAAGGGGAAAAAGAAAACTTCACAATTATAAAAGCGTAGTTCACAAATTGCTTAACTCATTGTAATCATCTTCCCAAACAATGAAATTGGAGGAATTAAAGAGAACTACTCTTTTAATTACAATGTTTTAAACTTTGATAATGATCAACAATCAAATTTTTATATCTAAATAATCACTAATGCTTGAGCAAGGTCTTGATAACAAAATAAACAAAAATAAAAAGGCCAATATGCATGAAGTTGTCCATCTTTTTTTTTTTTTGGTAAATTGTCCATCTTCTTTGTTATACTACTTGAATCACTATACTTCCACAACCTATCAAATTATGTACCTGAATTATACAATAAATATTAACTCTAGATTATCATATTGAGTGATAATTAGTGTGATATTATGCACAAATCTATGTTTGGCAAGAGAAAATGCAGATTATTCTTTTCAGAAAAGAAATGACGAAAAAAAAGGAAAAAATAAAAGAGAGAATAGGACAGCTGGACAATAAATAGTAGAAATTCCGTTGGTGGTCACCATCATTGCGAGTCTTATTTCATAACTAGATGACAATATTTAGTCAATGTCCTATCCAAAATAAAAATTTTAAAAATCAACAACACTGGAATAAATTATCCAATCAACAACACTATGGAAGAGAAAATATTAGGGGCATTGGATACAAAAAGAAGAATTCATATTGAATCATCCGCAAATCAACACGTGACAAAGCCCGGCTCACCTATCAATTGAACCATCAAAATTTTTATTACCCCCTCTTTTCAATAACGCCCTGTCATTGGAGAGCTCTACTCTCCTCTTTCTAGTGTGGCTTCGCCCTTTCTCTCTCTTTCCTCGGTGAAGGTGCATCTCTTATGTGAACCACACCGCCGCCTTGGCCTCCATCAATTGCATTGCGCTCATTAGACAAAGGAAAAAAAATACAGAAAAAGGAAGAAATATAGAAAAAGTCTATTTGTTTTTAGGGTGCGCATGACAAAATTCTGTTTCTCAATTTCTGTGTTTCTCGATTTCCCGAACGGGTTTGTAATAGAAATCCGTTTGGTAACACAATTTGATTTCTCTATTTTTGGAACAAATTTCTATTCCAGAAATAGATTTGAAAAAGAAATCGGAAGCTAAAATTTTAACTTCTCGGTTTTTGAAATAGAAATCAGAAACTGAAATCAAACCATATAAAAAAAAACCTTGCGCTTTCTTGCTAACTTAATTCACTCATAACCACAACTTCACAAATTATTGCTAATTTTCTTTTCTTATTTTGCTCGTGTTTTTTTTTTTTTTTTTGCATTTTTTTTTTTTCAATTTTTTTGGATAACTTTCTCTTTAGGATGAAAGGCAATCAAATGGGTCCCCAATTTTCAAAAACGACCAAAGTTCTTAAATGCTTACTTAAAAACAATGGGGCTCATTCCTCCTAGAAAAGGCACACGCATGGCCAGTTGAAGAAAAAGTTCTTATGTAATAGATGAATAAAAAACGTGCCTACAAATTTAACCTTATTTTTTTTTTTACGGATTCGAAATTCTTGCAAAATCAAAATAATTAGATTATTACACAATATTGAATTTTAATTCGAAGGCAAGAAATTCAAGAAAATCTCTCTTTTGCTATGCAAGGGCCATTAAAGGTTCATTGAGCAACAATAAAGAAATTAGGGATGAGCAAGCTGGGACGATACAATTCGAGAATCAAAATAAACCGACATTCCCGATTCATTCCTAACCATAAACGTTACTTTAAGGTAGAATTCTCATATATTCCTTTACACCATTAATTTTATTTTGTTGATAATCGTGTATACTACTAATTTTTGATAAAATGACAAGGCTGTATAAGCGCCATTGATGGCACCCATATTCATGCTTCGCAGTACTTGTCTAAACCTACACATGATGAGCTTGCAAATGATACATTGACTGAGGAGGAAACCAAATAAATACGCTTATGAAAACAATTGCTAATAAAATAGCAAGGGATAATAATATGCCGGAAATTCCATGAAATTATATTTTTAATTTTTGTAACGTATTAGTATTATTTCGACTATTAATTTGTATTTGAGTATTTCCTATGTTGTTTTTAGTATTATTTTGACTATTATTTTGTAGTTGAGGATTTCCTATGTTGTTATCTAATCAATTTATATTTCTAGAAATATAAATTTTGAGTCATTATCAAATGGGTTTCTTTGCTCAGAAACTTGTCCGGGAATAGAAATTAAGAAATTGATTTCTGGCCCAGAAATCAATTTCTGTTTCATAAATTTTGTCATGCGCAACCTTAGCTTCAACCCCTAAAACTGTTTGCTCTCAATCATTCCGTTTCACCTTCATCCTCCTCTTCGCTATGAGGGGAAAAAAAGAAAGTGAACCAAATCTTTCATCCTCCTCTTCGCGACGAGGGGAAAAAAGAAAGTGAACCAAATCTACAGAGTCAAGTAACAATAACTCTTCTTCCTCCCCCTCCCCTCATCCTCTACCTTCCATTTTTTTGGGGCGACTGATTGGGTGGTTCGTCCAATGGTCGAATCGGAAGCTTCGGAAGAGCTTCTCTGAAGCTCGCCTCCTCTTTGAGCGCGTGCATGCGTGGGTTCCGAGTGATTACGTGAACCGGAGCTTGTTGGTTATGGTGGGTCGAAGTGGATCTTTGATGCGGAAGCTATTTCGGCATCGATTTGGTCGAGTTGATTCCGGCGAAGAAAAATTGAAAAATCTTCTTTTCAGCCCTCTCTTCCTCCTCCTTCGTCCACAGTTGTGCAACCTCTGCCCCTCCTCTATTGTCTCCAATGGTGGAGTCATCGACGCCTTGATTAGGCTGACCCCCGCTATGTCCAAGCAGAGCATGGTCGGCTTCCTCTGTTTTGTTCGTCTCATTGTTCTACAGATCTCAAAATCTAGCCGTCCATAGCGATGGAGTTGCAGATCTAGAAGTCTAATCAACGTCGCTAGTAGCCATGGACCAGCCTTTGTCGCTTGAGCCACGGTTGCAGATCTGGAAGTCTTGTCGCGAGCAACGATAGCTTATGGATTGCCATTGTCCCCTTCGTCATTGCCCGCGGTCGGCTCATTGTCGGCCCCATCCATGGCCGAGCCACCCCTACATCGTCGCAGCTACTCGTGGTCATTGCCTGTCCAAATCTAGACTGGCGTCGTGCCTCCAGATCTGGTATCGTCCATGGACGCAAGCCTAGTTTGTCCATGGCTCGCGAGGAGGCTCCTCCACAGATCTAGCGACCGCCGCATGTCCATGGCTATGAGCCTTGACGACGAGTTTGAGATCCTAATGGCCATGGATTGCGAGGTTGAACAACGAAAAAGAAAAATAGAGGAATAGATGCCGGGAAGAGTGGCCATGGACGAGACAGTTGGAGCTTGACCGCGGCCATGGACGAGCGGCGTCATGAATGGGCAGACCACAAAGACGACAGAGAGGGTTGGACACTCGGCAATGGTCGCCTTGGACGCGGTGTCGGAAGCTCCGCCGGTGGCAACGGCGAAGGGAGGCGGGAAGGTTGGGCCAATGTCGCTGGAGACGGAGGAGAAAGCGTAGATGGAGAAGCAAAGTAAGGTGGATTGAGATTTTTATATATCTGACCAAAAAGAAGCCAATGTTTTGTCAATGTATTAGCTCCATAAAAAATAAAAATAATAAGAATAAATCATCCAGTCAACACTTACATTTCGTCTCATGAAGTTCTCCTCATGTGAAGACTAAACGCAATAAATGACGTCCTCCTCCCAAGGCACTTTTTTTTTGGGTCGAATCTGAGGCACTTGAAAATGCGCGACATTGATACAAATTTGATTTTTGGCCTTTTTCATTATAGATTCCATACAAGTTTGGGTTATTGTTTTTTTTTTTTTTTTTTTTTGACAGAGCAAATGCTTGTGTTTTTTCTTATTCTAATATTTTTTAGCAATTATTTCTACTTTTGTAACTGTTGAGTAGAATGTTTAATCATAATGAGTATCTACACATTTGTTTAATTGTTAATTGAAAGAGTTATCACTATTTATTTATTTATTTATTTATAATGTCATTTGCAAGTATAAGTTGTCATGTAATAATAAGTATCCCCACATTTTGAGGATATTTCAGAAAGTCATTATAACACTTAATAAAGAATACTAATAAATTTGGGGATTTATGAAAATAGTCATATGATTTTTGGTAATGACAAATTGTGATAGCATTAATTGCATTTTTGTGTCAAATATGGGACATATGTAATAATTGGTTTCTCCCACGTTGTTAGATAATTTAAAAAACTCATCATATCCTCAATTAAGAATATTAATAGATTTAATGGAGTGTGGAAAGTCATAATGCTTTTTTTTTTTTTTTCCTTTTTGAAAGTTCGTAGTTGCGTTAATTTATTGTAACCAAATGAAAATTATCAATACTTGCTTCTCAATGGACAATTCGTCAGGGTCATGACACAATAAAAAAACACTGCTTGATTTTCTCCAAACAAAACAAAATGTGGTCAGTGGGTGCATAATGTACACCCACTTTTTGCCAGCGTTGGATCATTGCTCCACCACAATATCCTATTTTTTATTTTTCCATCTCAAAGCTGAATAAATATTATTTCAAGGAAGTTATTAATGGTCCAATATATAACTAGTAAATTGACCCAACTTGCTTTTTTTGAGATCCTAACATACGTTATTTATTCAAATTTTTACGTTGCTATTTGGTAATGCTCTAGGGAACACTTGTTTTTGTTCTTTTGTTTCTCGGAACCAAAATAGAATAGAAACGTGTTTGGTAATTTTTTTTTTTTGTTTCTGGGAACAAATTGTTTCGGGAATAGATTTGAAACAGAAATAAGAAACAAAAACAAAATTATTTCTTGTCCCGAGAACAACTCAAAAAACAGGTTTTTCTTTTCTTTTCCTTTCTTCCCTTTATTTTCTTTCTTTTTCTCTTCCCTTCTTCTTCCTCCAGCTGGTTGCCGGCCTCGATGATAGCAAGCAATCGGCTAAACGAGGCTCGACGACCTTATCGAAGCCTCACTAGCCCTCGGCAAGGCCCCCTCGAGCCTTGTCATGGTTGGGTGAGGTCCCCTTGTGCCTCGCTGTGGCTAGGCGAGGCTTGAGCTAGTCTAGATCTAGTGAGGCCGAGCCTCGCCCAGCCACCATGAGGTTGGCGTTGCCCGCGGTGGCGTCACCTGGCCAAATCTGGCGAGGCTAGCAACCTCACCGGCCCTTGTTTGGCCGGTTGTCGGCCGGCCATGGCCAAGGACAACGATCGGTTAGAAGAAGGAGAAGAAAAAGAAAAAAAAAAATGTAAAAAAAATTATTAATAAATTAAAAGAAGTTCTAAGTCACAAAAATATTTGGGGTTGTACAAAATGTATTTCATAAAATTTTATATAGTTACAAACGGCTTAAAATATTCAGAAACTGTTCCCAAGAATAGAAATAGAAAAATTATTTCTGAAAAGAAACTGTTCTCGGGAACGAAACGTTACCAAATATGCCTTACGTTGCCCGTGCCTATTGAGAATTTGTTTTCTTTCAATACAAAAATATTCCACACATAAAAAAAAAACTTGTAAACAATTAAGGTTATTATTATTTTTTATCTTGTTCACAATCAAATTTTCATGACGCTTCTCATTAGTGAACTCTACTAATACGAAGATTCATAAGTAATGTTCGCAATTAGTATTAGTGTTGAATAAGTAGCAGTGCTCTCATTTGTGTTCCCATTCTGTGGCTTATTGATCTCAGCCATTGATTTACATAAAAAAAAGTTAGTTCTGGAATTTATCACTCAATACATCAATGATTGAGGATGATCGAGGTGCCATATCGCGAGGAAACGGGAGTAGTGTACCTCCATCCTTTCCATATATACATGGAAACGCTTACATAATCATCTTCCAAGTCTATGCTATAACGAGCAAATAAACATGATAGTACATAGTAATTTTACCTTTGTACCCATATGATATTAAGATAATGTTATCGATTTGCTTTTGCTAATAATTTTTGATTTTTCTAGATCTGTAGAACCAACTTAAACCTATCGTTGGAGCGTTGTAATCTTGCCCCCACTAGCGCGGCATCGGAGCCGACATCAGGAAGAGAGATGAAGAATGTGTATATTTATATATTACTGACCGAACTGAAGCACGTGCGTTAGAGCTGCTTTAAATCGTGCTTACGCTTCATTTACTCCTTGAAGCAAATAAATCTAAGAAATTCTTACCTTATCTAATGTCGCATTATCAAAAGATCAGTGCAAGCAACTTTGATAAAGATTGGTGCAAACAAATCTGACAAATTGGATGTTCATCTTGGAGTGCTCTAAAGTTTGATAATGATCAGTGCAAGAAACTTTCTTTTTCGAAAAATTCACCTACGCAATGAAGTAAAATGGCCTTCTTCTATTTTTGATCGGCAAAATAAAGTTGGAGAATACGAAAATTCATCGTTGCAACTTTCCAAAAATGAAAGGGATAAGGCGTTGGTTAATGAACTATTGATCGTAAACGCATTTATTATTTTATTATTGATGCAATGCAGTATACTTGGCCTTAGTCATTAGTTGACTGAAAGGAAAGCATCAATCTACCCCTCTATGTTTATGTTATTGACAAGCTTTTGAATTTTCATGATTTGTGAGAGCGAGAGAAGTTTAAAAATTCCTTCTTTGAAATCATAACTCAATGTAATAACATTCATTGTGTCATTTTTCTCAATATGACAGGTACAATGGCCCAAGCTTGAGTGGATGGTTCTCTCTCATATGGACAATTTAAGAAAAATATGGACCGACAGTCCACAAGAAACTCTCACTTTTGACAATTTATGTGAAGTGGAGGTTCAAAATTGTAGGAGCCTTGAAAATCTATTTCCATATTGGGTGGCTATAAGTCTAACCCAACTTGATGAACTTCGAGTGGAGTCTTGTGGGATCGAAGAAATAGTTGCTAGTGGGGATGACGCTCCACACTCCAATACTAAAGATCTTTTCCCAAAACTAACCTCTCTAGTGTTACAGGACATGCCACGACTCAAGAGCTTCTATCCTAACTTACCCACTTTGAATTGGCCATTTTTGAAGGAATTACGAGTGACTCATTGTGACAAACTGAACATGTTATCCTTTGCGGCATCCATGAACAGTTGGGCTCAAAGAGATGATCAACAAGACCTTTCAGATCAAGAAGCACACTCTTCATTTGAGAGGGTATGATTATAGCTACTCTCCCTCAGTTTCTACTTTGTTCTTTAAAGCACTCACTAATCTCATATTCATTGCATAATCATGTTGCGTTATAACGTTATAGAAAACATGATCTCCCTTACCTATTAGTTTGTCGACAACATTAAGATATTTCTAATATCATATATATACTTTCATCTGTGGACATTCATAAGATATTTTATTACCTAAAATTACAAAAATATTTACCCTTTTTTTTTGTTGACTACACAATATATCCTAATCTATTCTACTGGTGTTCCTTGGGGAAATCAAAGAGAATTTGACATGAGGTCCTCTCCATTTTTTACCTGCGTTGCACATTTGAACTCTTCTTCTCTATTTCCTCTTCTGCATACTCTAAAAAAAATCAGTTCAAACATTTAAAAAAAAAAATCAAAATAACATTAGTACCTTAATGCACAATTTTCTACTATATTTTTCAATACACCTGTCCACTGCATAGTCCTCCTGTTATAATACGATAGAAAAACTGAACCCCTTACCTATGAGTTTGAAGGCAACATAAGGTAGTTCTTATATCTTAAGCACACTTTTAAGTCTATGGACCCCATATATTTTAGTAATATTTTGAGTGCATCCTGTTACATAAAATCCTGAAGATGATAAATTTTTGTTGGCATGATAAAATATTTCTAATAAAAGATGAATTTGGTGAGCTGGAGGACTCTTGAATTTAGATTCACTCTACCAACTTAATCTTAAAAACCTCTACGTGAGACTTTTAAAAAGCTTGCGACTTGAATGTAGAGAGGTATAACGAACTTAAAGAAGATGGCCACCTTCCATGTGAATCATCAAAATATGTTTACTTTTTGCACCGCATCATATATTGTCAAAACTTTGTTGAATTTACTTCTCTTTTTGTGTTGGTAATTTGATAGGACTTTCCCAACTTACAGAGACTTTTATTAGTCGAAAACAATATTCAGATGATACAAGATGGAAAATTTCCCGATGACATGTTTAGCAAGCCGAAGCACTAACACTAGCATGCTTTCACAATAAAAAGGCCGTTTTTCCTTCTAGATTGCTCCTAGAGAGATTTCAGAATCTACAAAGCCTTGAGGTATTCTGTAGCTCCTTTGAAGATATATTCCTAGATGAAGGGCTTGTTGGAAAGGGGAAACATCCGATGCTTGAAGATTTAAGAGAACTTAAGTTAAACAAGCTACACGACCTAAAGCGTGTGTGGAGAGAAAACTCTTTAGTGTCGAAAATTCTTGAGAGCATCAAAATGTTTGAGGTTTGGGATTGTCCTTGTTTGACAACAATATTTCCAGTCGCAACATCCTTCCAGAATCTGATGAAGTTAGTGGTGAAGAATTCCTCTGGATTGGTACATCTCGTAACAGTTTCAACGGTCACAAATTTGGTGCATCTCCAATGGATGACTATAATAGGATGTGAAAGAATGAAAGAAGTAGTTGCCAACAATGGAAATGGAGAAGGAAAAGTGATTTCTTTTAGGTATCTAACATGGTTGACACTCCAACATTTGCCAAGCCTACAATGCTTTTCCTCCATCCCAACTTGCAGCTTTAGGTTCCCATCCTTGGAGGGAATTGAAGTGGAAGAGTGTCCGAAAATGGAGATCTTTTCTAAGGGTACATTAAGCACACCACAACTACATGGGGGGACACTGTTCGGGTACAAGTGGCAAAGGAAATGGGGGAGAATATTGAGGATCTCAATGCAACCATACAAAAGTTATTAGCATGAACAAATGCACCTAATATCGGTAAAGATTCAATTGATGTCATTCTCTCATCCATTCTCGTTTCTTTTTATTTTTTGGCAGCTCAGTAAGTTGTTAAATTTTTCTTTTTTTGTAACTTTTCTATTATTGACGACGTCCGATCAGCATCATTGTCAACCCTATCCCGCCTCCTCCTTCACTGAACAGCAGGAAGCAAAGCAAGGCTCCTTCTCCTTCTTGACGCCAGAGGCTCTGCTGCATTCACGGAGGACGGAGCAAAAGGAAGCATCAGGAATTTCCACTCACTTCATCAAAGAAGATGGCACTACCGAGTCTTGACAGTCAATCCTCCACTCACTTCATCAAAGAAGAAGATCATACTCTCTCTCTCTCTCTCTCTCTCTCTCTCTCTCTGTCTCTCTCTCTCTCTCTCGACATCTGTATTCGACGAATCGTAAGTTCACGCTTTTGCACACATCATTCCTCCCGTCTGCCAGAATTTCTTCCCGATTTTCGTGTCTTATTGCGCGTAATTTTCTTATGGTTTTCATAGAGACCTTTCCTCAACCATCGTCGTCTTCTTCAGCCAGGGCTCTACTTTATAAATTCATTCCGTGTAAAGTTCTCAGTCCACTACTTCAGATCATGGACCAACAGAGGTCCTCCACTGACATCATCAAAGAAGAAGATCTCTCTCTCTCTCTCTCTCTCTCGCACTTGAACCCGGCAAACTCGTAAGTTCACTTTTCTTCCAATTTTGGCGTCTTATTGCATGTGAATTAGGTTGAAGTCGGAAGTTGGTTTCGTAGAGACCTTCCTCAATCCTCGCCTTCTTCTTCAGCAAAGGGCTCTGTTCTTCAAAATTCGTTCCACATTAGAGTCTAAAAGCATAAGTTCCTCAAACTAACAATTTTATCTTAACAGTGGAGTAATTGAAATAGGGAAAAGAATGAAAGGACTATTGTTGGGACATAAGCTGGTGGTTAGAGGTTCGAAGAGATAACAATCGTCTCCTTTTTTAGTCGATAGATGCGTTGGAAAAGCAATTCCTAAGGCGTCTTAGAATTAGAATCCAAGTCCTCTTATATGGTGAAATTTGACATTGTGATCCAATGTCGGAGAAGTAGAATATATATGTTAATCGCACAAAGAGACTATGTTCATATGGACAAGCAAATTGCAAAGAATATTGCTGCCTCCATAACTAAAGAGAAAGACCTAATCTATAAGGGGTTGGCTTGTTGCGATTATGAAATTTCATGGTAGATTTAATGACTGATAATTGTGTTTTTGTCACGCCCCGAACCCCGGGTGTGCACACATCCCTCGGCGGTCGGCTAAAATTTGCAACGTTCCTAGAACGCGTCGCCAACCCTTTTTATTTTTATGCACATGCGGAAGCAAATTAAAAAAACTCCGGACAACAATCAAATGTGGGATGGTAAAAGCAAGACATCAATTTTCACCAATCATGCGTTATAAACAAATCAACATATTACTGTTCACGGGCTTCCTTTCTACTGGTTTGCCGAACTACTGTTCATCAGTCCGGTGTGATGCTGATTCCTGGAGTTTTAGTCATCGAAATGGGCTGATTTTTGGAGGGAAGACTCCTCTCACACTCCTCTACATCTCCACCGAAGGATTTTGCGAGAGCTGGTCTACATCCAGAGATTTCCTCAGCCCAAGGGCTGGTCGTTTTTCCTTACTGCAGAACTGGTTTTCTTTTGATGTTCTTTGATTTCTGGGAGCTATAATGATTGGTTTGGGCTGATTTTCGAAAGCAAGTCTCCTCTTACCACCATCTTCATTCCCTCCAAACAATTTCCTCTGGGCTGGTCTGGATCCCAGGCGTGCGAGCAGGTTGAGCGACGGGAATGGCTGTTGCGGGTTGAAGGAGTTTTGATCGGTGGTTTGGCCTCATCTTTAGAGGGTGAGGTCGTATAGGCCTTCTAAGTTGTTCCTCCATTCGACAACATCCCAAGTGACTAGCTTCCTCAACTCCCGTTTTTCTCGACTATGCTGTTGTGTGCGACATTGCGGTTTCTTCTGGTTTCGCTTTTGTGGAAGATCTGCTGTGTGTATTGGGTTGATTAGCCTCCTACATTCCTAAGTTGTGGTGAGGAAGCTAGTCTGGGTAAGTCCCCTTCATTTGATGGTGTTTTCGTTGGCTGTGATTGGTGTGCAGACCAAGTGGTTGTGAAAATGTCTTCAACTATTGTGGAGACTGGAGACAGCACCCGTGAAGGTCAAATTGCGGCTGGAACCTCAAAGGGGCACCCAAACCCCTCTCCTGGTGATGGTGCACCTTCGAAGTAGCCTGGCATGGTCTTGATTTCCTCGTCCGACCATGCAAGATTGAAAAACAAATAGCAAACCCCGCAGGAGCTTCATGCTCACCCACACCAGTCAAGAGGCCAGAGCTGCAATCAGTTTGCTTCCAAGTGACCTGCTACTCATCCAACTGGACAGCATAATGCCCCGAATCGTTCATGGGAAAATGTAGCCAGCCTTGCTGTCAAAGGCTCGAAATTGTCCTACATTCCTCTGATGTTCGTAGATGGCAAAGTTGTGATTAATTTGGCGGATGAAGTTCTTGAGGCAGTGGACCCGAAGTGGCATCAATGTTTAGTGGGATACTCGGTAGGGAGGAGAAAGCTTCCATTCGGCCTCTTAGGATCGTTCTTTGAAAAAAAGCTTGGGGTTCCAAGCTTGTGGAAGTCCTCGCCAATGATCAAGGCTTCATCTTCCTTCACATTCCGGATCCGGTGTTTTGAAGAAGGATTCTAGAAGACAGACCAATCACGGTTGCTAGAGTGCCTCTCATTCTTCGCCAATGGCAGCCACTTATGGATGTCAAGAAGGAGAACCACTCCTCTATTCCGATTTGGATTCGCTTGAAGAATTTACCATTTGATTGTTGGACGGTGCCGGCGATGAGTGCTATTGCTAGTGTGGTGGGCAAACCACTTTATGTGGACCAATGAACGGAACAAATGAAAAGGGTCTCGTTTGCTAGAATATGTGTGGAGATCAAGACTAATCAACTGAGATGCAAGATCGCTGAAGTGATGTTGAAGGGGATTACTCAATCGATAACCATCGAATACAAATGGATGCCAACTGAATGCCTTGTGGCATCCTAAAATTTCATAATGAACCTTGGATACACTATGACCCATGGATAGGTGATGGAAGTGCCATCGGACTATATTATAGTCATTAGACTAATGGATTACAATAAAACAAGGTTGAGCATTGAATGGATTATTGCTTTGTTGGAAATCTATCCTATGTCCATGTATGATCTAGGTTGTATTAAAGGATGAATTGATAAGGAATTTTCTATCCTTGGCCGTGTACTCTATAAGTCAGTTTACCATCGATTAATATTGCAAAATTTTATGGTCATGTGAATATTTGTAATTAAGTAATTATGAGTGGGGATTAAGGTGGAAAAATAAGAGCAAATATGGGCTGGATATTTAAGGCCTAAAACAACCCAAAAGCAGCCCACTACCCCCAGCGTTCGACTGACCAAGGCCCGGCCCAAGAAGCCCATAAGGTTGTCGACCGAAGGAGGGAGAGGAACCGGATGGAGCAGCCCCATTCCACCTCTCCATTTGTCCTCTTGATGAAGCCACGTGTCTTTTCCTTGGAGCCAAGTGTCCATTCCCATGCAAAACCTCATGATTACTAGCTAATCATGAGAGTGAAAGAAAGAAAAGAGAGAGAGGGGCGGAATGGACAAGGCATGCAACCGAGGGAGAGAGTGATCGAGAAAGAGAGAGTGAGACCGAGCGGGCGAGCGAGCGAGAGAGAGAGGAGGAGAGTTCGAGCGGGAGAGAGGGCTCGTGAGTGTGGGCTGCGAAGGGGGAAGATGAGGACCATCTTCCACCGTGTTCGAGCTGCCACCATCAATGCCGCCTAGCTCTGCCGTCGGTTGAGCCATGCCCGAAGTCCTCCGGTCGCCATTTGCCTGCTGTGTTTGCGTGAACTTAAGGCAAGCGAGAGTCCATTGATCTACACTTTGTTTGCTGTGGTTGTGTGTGAAGTGAATAGATTTTGGAGATGCTTGAGTTATGTTGCTGGATGCTGGAATTAGAAGGTATAGGAGTAGTTCTTTAAGCTAGTAAACTATTTCATGGAAAAACAGCTTGACCTTTGGCGACTCCGCAAATTTTCTGTAATTATCTAATCGAAATTTGACTTGGTGTCCTTGATTAAAGTGGTAGATGACATCTTGAGGAGTAACATACTAAAATTTGAGAAGAAATGAACGATTATTGGTCGGTGAAACGATTTTTCTTTGAAATTGTTAAATCTGGAAATCATTACCGAGGGTTAAGGAGAGTTATGGTGATTATACCTTTTGATCTATCATGAATATGACTTCAAGTTCTTCATGAAACTTTTACCTCTAGGTTTTTTATATAACATATCAAAATTTTAGAATTTTCTGAGTTGATTTAGGGTTATACCGAATTTGTGAATAACACCGTGCAATGGTGATGTTTGAAATTTTAAGGCTGTGATGCATGGACCGTAGCAACTCGTACGAAATTATTATGACATGGTGTTCTTCATGAAATATTTTTCTCTAGATCTCATTTATAACATGTTAAATTTTCAGAATTTATTAAGATAATTTACTAATTTTTCCAGAATTTTAATTAAAGAAGTGCATTCTGTTTTATCCGAAAATTGTTTTATTTTCAAGAACAAATGAATTGCTCTATGAGATGTGATATCTTAGGTTGTTATTTATACAGAAAATGTGGTGAAATTTAGCATATCATATGACATCAAAAGTTGATTGAAACCTTTGACATTATTGCATCAAATGCTATTTGAAAGTGAGACATATATGTACACATTGTGATGTTGATGATACCGTCGGATCCTTGAGTCCATGTAGCCTTGGGAGTGTTGGGATGCCCGGAGGTGTGTGTCGAAGGTCTCGCTATGCCAGGTTGGGTGCGAGAGTCAGGAGAGATGCAAAGATTGGTCCTTGGAGAAAAATGAGATCCTTTTGAATATCAAAATGGGAAATGAATCATGCGCATGTGTGTGCATATGGCATGGTGCATGAATTGTCTATGAATTTGAGTTGGTACTATTTGGCATTGATAATGTGGTCATTAAGGCATCGAATGGATCTCATGGAAATATATGCATGATTGGATGGATGATATGTGCATTTCACATGAAATTTTGGTTGTCTTGCTTGTTGCATTGTGTAGTTTGATGGATCTTTTACTGCTGAGTAGTTGTACTCACCCCTTCGGGGACTAACATTTCCGATTAAAAGTTGCCTCTGTTATCGGTCACACGCGGTACTTTCTACGGCTTACCGTCTGACGTTGAGGTTGAGTGTTCGGAGCATTCCTGTGTTGGTGTTCGTGGACGGGTGTTCATGCGTGTTCGAGTTTTAGTTATGTATGACATAGGTCTACCTGATGGCCCTGTAGTCCAGGAGTTCTTGTCCATGCATGTTCGTTGTGACTGGATCATGATGGGGATGTTACTGCCACCACCAGCCGATGCACCGGGCTGGGTGTGATTATGCGTGTGACTGGTAGCAGATGACACTTTTTGGATAACCGACACCGGATGATGGATCGGGGTACATGGTGATGTGGGGTCGGGTACTTTTGGGTTATAGCCGAGCTTATTAAAGCCTTGGCCTTTTGTTGTACCGACTCGTGATGTCTATCAATGTTATGTAAATAAAAGTGTCTGGCTTTAACTTATATAAGATGTGTAGTTGGTGTGTATTGCATTACCCTCTGTTGAGCATAGGGTAAGGAGATGTCGAATATGCTTCTGTTATATGAACTGCGTTGGGACCGATTGGGATAATATAAACCCCCAAGACATATGGATCCACTATAATTCAATGGTATCAGAGTGACATGTTATTAGGACAAGTGAAAGGTAAGCGAACTGTGGCGACCCTAGTGGATCGGGGGCCGTTTCGGGGGTGCCACATGCCCGGATCATGGAACTTTTGGCCACAATTGTCGAGCCCCTCCTCGTGTACACAACCTTGCCAAAGAGCTCCAAGGCAGATGATGGATGTTCCTGCTCCTCCGATTGCTGAAGTCTCGGTTCCGCAGCAAGACCCCAACCTAATTCCAGTTGCTGAAGCATCGGCTCCACAACAGGCCTTGATCGCGCCTGCTGCCTTGGCCCTTATCTTGGCCCTCATCCCTAATCCATCGGCTCCGTAACAGGCCTTGATTGCGCACGCCTCCTCGGCCCATGTTGATTCGATGATTGCAAAAACACAGGTTGTTCTGGAACAACCTTGGAGACAGGTGAAGGTAAAGAAAAAAGAACTTGTCCTCTAAGAATGGAGAATCCTCCCGCATGACCACTCTTGGTGCTTTGAAGAGCCGAGCCGTTCGCTCAAAGCACTTTTTGCAGAAAAAACCATGCCAATCGGAGCTGCTAGGAAGACACAAAGGGGATCAAGTGCTCCCCGAAGGTGATTATCTCGCTCGCTGCCGATTCCCAATATGATCAAGGCCCATCCATAAGCCTTGACCACGGTGGGGAGTCGGAAGTAGCTGCCACAATTGCCTCCTCGGATGAGGATGACATTGTATCTCCTGGTTCGTCACTCCCGTCCCCAAGAGCTACCTCGACGAAGGTGGAGACCATCCATGATAGATTGATTGCTTTAGCCCCGGATTCGGGCCCGGTGGTGATCCCTAGGGCAAAGACAAATCCTCGTCGGAAGCCTCACAAGCAGAGGTAGGCTTTCTTGCCTCCTTTGCCTCTCGTAGTGTAGTCTTGTTTTGTTTATATATATATATATATATATATATATATATATATATATATATATATATATATATATATATTTTTTTGGGTTCTCGGAATATTAGGGTCTCATGGACCCGTTGAGGAGAGCTGAGATTCGGAACTTCGCTCATTCTAATGACATTCGTATGGTAGGCTTATTGGAGACTAAAGTGCCGGAGTATCTTTTTCGTTCCATGTCTGATGGGTTGTTGTCGAGATGGAAATTGATTGCCAATTATGATTCTTCTCCAAGGGGCAGGATTTGGGTTGGCTAGGACCCTTCGCTTGTTAATTTTGAAGTAATCTCTTCCAACGATCAAGCAATCCATGGTAGAGTGACACTCCTTACGTCGGGGTTATGCTACTGCACTTCGGTGATTTATGTTGGACACTCGTTCATATCTCGGAGGCCTTTATGGGCGGACTTGATTAGGATGAGTTCTTGCGTTTAGGATTTGGCTTGGATGGTGGCTGGGGACTTCAATGCCATTAGAGACCCGTCTGATAGGATTGGGGGCTCTATAGCCTGGATTCTCTATTTCAATGAATTCAATCAGTGTTTATTTCAGGCGGAATTAGAGGACTTGAGGTATGTTGGACTTCGATTTACTTGGTCCACGTCATCCGAAGCTAACCTTAAGGCGAGGAAAATTGATTGGGTCTTAGTGAATGCTAGATGGAACTTACAGTTCTCTTATTCGAAAGCGACATTTGTGACCCCTGGAATTTCTGACCATTCTCCTATGGTGGTTAAGGTGACTCAACTAGTTCTTCGAAGAAAGCCTTTCAAATTCTTTGATTTTTGGATGGAGCACCTATCCTTTCTTGACATTGTAGCGCATGTTTGGAATGCCTCGGTAGAAGGGGTCCCTATATACAAGTTGGTTAGCGATTGAAGGCCTTGAAAAGTCGGCTCAAGCGGCTAAACGAGATTCTTTCTCTAACATCTCCGAGAGGGTTGCCAATTCCAGGAATGCTTTTAGGTTAGCCCGATTTGACCTATAGTAGGACCCGACCAACGATCTCTTGGTAGAGTTAGAAAAGAATCATCGCAAGACCTATTTGGAGTTGAGGAGTCAAGAGGAGTCTTTCTTTAGACAAAAATCCAGGATTAGATGGCTCGCGAAAGGCGATAAGAATACTAAGTACTTCCACCACTCCATCACTACAAGAAAAACTGAAAAAATGGATACTATTGGTTCTTGATAGGAATGGTGACTTGGTCACCGAACCAAGCCTTGTGCGGGACACATTCGTCTCTCACTTCCAGGAGCTATTTACATCGCATCCTCATTAGTCTAGCCTTACTTTGCTAGACCTGCAGCAAACTATTCGATGCCCTCTCAGTGAGGATCAGATCAATCTTCTCTCACGACCTTACTCAGATCGAGAAATTCAGGATACTTTGTTCTCCCTAGCCTATGGAAAAGCCCTTGGGCCAGGCGGGTTCGGTGTGGAATTCTTCAAGAGCAATTAGGAGATTATAGGGCCCTCGGTTGTTGAAGTAGTAAAGGACTTCTTCGTCACGAGAAGACTGTTAAGGGAGATTAACAACACTATCCTTGTGCTGATCCCTAAAGTACCTAACGCGACCTCAGTTATTGATTAAGGGCCGACGCATCTGGGATAACATTCTTCTTGCTCAGGGATTATTTGCTGGTTTCCATCTTCAGCTGTATATCCCTAAATGTGCTGTTAAGGTAGACTTTCAGAAGGCCTATGATACAGTGGACTTGGACTTTCTTGAATTGGTTATGCATGCCTTTCGTTTCCCGGACCATCTCATACGGCTCATTATGGTATGTGTGCGCACTCCCAAGTTTTCTATCTCTTTGAACGGGGAACTTCATGGTTTCTTCCCTAGTGGACGTGGCTTTTGTCAAGGGGATCCCATGTCCCCTTATCTCTTTACTTTGGTTATGAAAGTCTTCTCGGGGATCCTCGGTGCGTGTGCGGCGCAACTTGGTTTTAAGTTCTTCTGGAAATGCAAAACTAAAAGATTATCTCACCTATTCTTTGCAGATGATGTCTTTCTCTTTTGTCGAGCGGATATGGTATCCATCTCTCTTCTAAAGGGTGGTCTAGATACCTTCTCGACTTGGAGTAGACTAATGCCAAATAACAACAAAAGTGAGATATTTCTTGCGGGTGGGTCGGAGGATTTGCAAAATGAGATCAATAATGCCTTTGGTTTTATTGAAGGAAAGCTGCCGATGCGATATTTGGGAGTTTCTCTCATATCCTCAAGGCTCGGCAAGGCGGACTTGTGTGTCTTTAATCGATCGTATTACAGCCGGGTTTAATCTGGACCCAGCGCTTTCTATCATTCGCTGGCGACATTACAGCTTATAAGGTCAGTCCTTCATGCGTTCCAAGCTTATTGGGCGAGTGTTTTCACCATACCTGTTGCAGTATTGGATCGTATTGAACAGATCCTTAGAGAGTTCCTTTAGAAGGGACCCCGGCTTTGGAAAGGGTGGCGTGAAAGTATCGTGGGAAGATGTGTGCCTCCTTAAGGAGGAAGGAGGTCTTGGTATTCGTAGATTACGAGATTGCAACATGCGGCCATGCTCAAGCACATTTGGATCTTGTTTACGGATAATGAGTCCTTATGGTGCAAATGGATCCACTTAACCTTCTTGAAAAGGAAGAGTTTCTGGATAGTTGGGGTGTCGACCTATTGCTCTCGGCTTGGAAGAGAATCCTACACCTGAGATTTGAGTCCCGACCCTATTTCCACTGGAGGATTGGAAATGGCCAGTCAGTCTCCCTCTGGTTGGATAACTAGCACCGGAGAGGTCCATTAGATCTTATTTGCTCAGATCCGATGATTTTAAATTCTGGTTTATCCAAGTGTGCCACGGTGGTCGACCTTTTCTTACCGGCGGGACAGGCTTTCAAGATAGTGATTGAATCTTGGAACCAACCCCTCCCTCTCCTCTCTAGAGCATCGTATCATTTTGTTTGGAGCGAGAGCCCTTCTAGTCTCTTCTCGGTCGCCTCGGTGTGGCATCTCATCAGAAGAAGGAAGGATAGGGTTAATTGGGCTTCCTTTATCTAGAATAAGGCTATCACACCGAGATATCAATTCAATCTTTGGCTTATTACAAAGAACTGTCTTCCCATCCAAACCTTGCTTATGTCACATGACATAATTTGGAGAGAGGTTTGTGCCTTTTGTAAGCTAATGCTTGACTCCATCGATCATCTTTTCTTTGAGTGTTGCATCACCGCCAGCATGGCTTTCTTTTGGGTTGCTAAATGCAATCTCTTGTGGTGGAACAAGACATGGTTTGAAAATCTTCAGTGGGCAATGAAATTCTCTATGGTAAGGACTTCTATCGTTTCATTGGCCACTTTTCTTTTGGTGCTATTTGCCACCTTATTTGGAAGCACATGAACGACATACTTTTCAGAGACCATACTGTTGCCATTGCGGCAGTTAAAAATCATCTCATCTATGTGGTGAAGGATAAGGCCTTAACCTTTAAAAATTTTGAAGATAATCCAAGAAATAGAAGACTCCAATGTAACTGGGATAAATCCTTATATTTTCCTTGAAGGGGTTTAGGGACAGCTTGCAACTAGGTTGCGGCCTTAGTCTCCTCGGGCTCTTGATGCTTGATAGCATACGCCTTCTCCATTCGGCTCCGCCTCTGCTCACCTTGTTGGTATGGCTGCTATATGGCGATGACTCCTCCTGGTTGCTTTCTGTCTTGTTTTGTAGCTGGTTGTATTCATGAGGTTGGTCTCCTTGTGGCTTCCTCTTGGCCCTGTGCGGCCTTCTTTTCCCGACTGTCCTTTTCCCGGCTTTTGTGTGCTTTGGCCGCTCTTGTGGGTTCTTTTACATCCGGCTCCTTTCCACTCGCATAGATTTTTTTTTGTCTTGATGAGTGCAAGTTTTGTGGTGTCGGATCTTGTGTAAATGTTGGTTCAAAGCTCTATATATTATTACTTCTTACCAAAAAAAAAAAAAATCAAGTTGGTCCTACCAGTCTATACACATAAGTTTGGTTAAAATAGAACAACTAAACTACCTATGCTCCTAACGTTGCTATCTCGGCTCCAGGTCTCCACACTAGGTACTTGAAAATGGTAACCCATAACGGGGTGAGATAAAAATCTTAACGAGCTATACCCTAAGCCTTGACTAGGGCGAGAATTCACCTAAAGGCAGCCTAAACATGCACCATCTAGAACTTACCTCACTTGGGCGCGTCCCTGCACATTAGTGCACCATATACACATTATGAATATCACAAGGATGCTTAACAATTGAAACACCTCATTTCACATATCAATTAAACACAGGGGTCCTAATTATAGGGTAAAACCGTTATGACACGTCAAATACCATGCCACACAATTTTGCCCCATAATTAGGCACGGCTATCTCAAACATTCAAGCATGTTCCAATTATTTATGGCCCAACGGCCATGGCTAACTCCCTAGTTGGCGATCATTCGCACTCCCGCCGGGCATCCAATAAAAATCGGGCATCGTCTTGCCCCGTTGGGCAAGGCAATGTCTAGAACTCGTGCCTAGATGGCATACTAAAAAGGGGCATCAGTCTGGCCTCTACCACGACCGGCTTCCGAACTCCCGCTAGGCATCCGATAAATCGGGCATTGTCCCCAAACTCCTGCTGGGTAATGGGTTCTGATACTGACCACACACACATCCCTTTGGCCAAGAATACCGTACATTGCACTCAAATACTTCCATTTCAAATAATGGACTTGGCCAATTTTCCTCGTATTAGAAATTCTTGATAAAATAACTGTGCATGGTCACACGTTCAATTTGACTAATAAACACAATACTCTCTCATTTCAAAGTCACATGATTTTATATAGTATATAAAATACTTATGTTGTCAAAAATCGATGCTCGGTATTTTTTCTATTCAAATACCATAAATCTAATTTTTGCAATAATAATCACTAAGCACCATCAAATACTCAATTTCACATATTATCAAGCATAAGCTCTAAGCATGCCAAAATTCAACCAAATATGCATTGCCCCTGTCATGCCCCGACATTGCCCCTGTCACGCCCCGATCATCGGGCACGCACACATCCTTCTCAATTGGTTGATTTTATAATGTGATATCCCAGGACTATGTATCGCTGACCCTTTCATTTATTAAGCACATGCGAAAGTAGTTATAAATCCCCAGACAACAAATCAATGGGATAGAAAAGTAATGCCATATTTTTCATATTAAAATTCACAACCATACTTTGACACAAAGCATAACTCAAAGTATTTCACAAACTATTCACGGCTTTCTAATTTCACTCTATTCACATCAAAACAAGATTCCTAAAAGAGGATGGGACCTCGGTCCTCATCCGATTGTACTCAGGATCCCTTTCTGGATCATCTTATTCTTTCTTAAAAATCTTTCTCCTTCTCGGGTCTCACTTCAATGTTCTCCTTCTCCAATTCTTCCTCCTTAGGTTCATTTACGAGCCTGAAATGTTGTCCCACAACCAGGATGAGACTACGTCTCAGCGAGTTCTACCCCACTAAGGCCCGATTAGCAGACCATTATACTATGGGCTGCCTAAACATGCATAAGTAAGAAGACGTACCTTGGCATTAGATTCCACCTGCATATTAGCACAATTCAATAAGTACCCTAGCAATCACATCACAGATCGATATCTCAATTAATCGACCTAGTTGATTACATATCAACTGGACCATTCAAGGTCACTTCCACTCAATTAGTCAATTCACGACAACGAATCAAATCATTGATCAATCGACCTAGTCGATTACATGTCGATCACAAAGCTATAGCAATGCTCTCGGGCATCACTTTCACCAAGGTGATATACTGATCACAGAGCCAACATAAACAATTCACTATGCTCTCGGGCATCTTTTTCGCCAAGGTGATATATTCATCACAGAGCCAACATAAACAATTCACTATGCTCTCGGGCGTCTTTTTCGCCAAGGTGATATATTCATCATAGAGCCAACATAAACAATGGACAACACTCATGCGTTCTTTAAGGCACCGTTTCACTAGTGATATCCTTAATCATCGAACCATGTATGTCCATGATAATGCATATAGTAGACAACACTCGTGCGCTCTTTAAGGCACCGTTTTCACCAGTGATTTTCTTATCACCAAACCACGTATGTCTATACTAATGCAGGTAATAGACAACACTCGTGTGTTCTTTAAGGCACATTTTCACCGATGTTTCCTTATCACCAAACCACGTATGTTTATACCTCGTACCGATTGATCTTAGCCAAGATTATTCTCGTTCAGCCTCACAATTTTCTCTACTTTACAACTCATCAAAGCATTGTCAATGCTAACCGACCATACTTGGTCATCCATCAATCAATCATTCAATTTCACTTAATTTCGGACTATTTAGGTAAATCCTAAAATATCACAATTGATTTAATTCCATGCAACGTAGAGCTCAATTAAATAAATGGACTACGCCATGACAATTAGTACGAGATTTCGGTCGTCGGCCATCTCAACCTTAATTTCCGAAAAATAATTAAATAATTAATTAATTTCGAAAATTAATTAATAAATATTAAAAATTCAATTTAGCTCAAAATAAAGCCCAATTAGATAAACGGATTTCACCACGATCACCAGCATAAAATTTCGGTCACTGGCCATCCCAGTTGAATTTTTAGAAAATAAATAAATAAATAAATAATTTCAAAAATTAATAATTAATTACTAAAAATCCAATTTAGGCCCAAATTGCCTAATTGAAACCCGCTAAGGGTCGGGAAAAATCCCAAGATGCTTTCAATAAATAGTAGACTATGTCTACTTGCTAATTGAACAATTAAAATGTCTAACATGCATCACACTTGACTAATAATCACTAATTTATTCTAATCTAACCACCTAATTGCATTTAATTAAACCTAACCAACCCCTAAGCGTAATTAGCCAACTAAGTAGGGATTAGTGAGATTACTCACCGGAATCGCGCACAAATCGGATCAATCCGACAGGGACGATGCGAGGAACAATACTTTCAAAGCACGGCTTGGGTTTGGGGCCTGAAAACGGCCCAAAAGCAAGCTCGAAGAGGGCTAGAAACCCACTCGGTGGGGTGGCTGGAGTGGTTGGAAAAAGCCACAAACAGCGGCAGCCAACTTCAGTTAGTGCGGCCAAGCTCGGGGGAAGGCAGGCGGCGGTTCGGCAGGGCTGAACAGCTGTTGAAGGTGGCCGGACGGGGGGCTGGACGGAGGCGACGGTAGGGCCGGGGACACATGGCGGGGTGGTGAGAGGCGTGGCCAAGAATGGCTGCACTCGTGCGCTCGCGGGGAAGGGTAACCGGTGACGACGACGGCTCCAGCTCTAGGCAACCTCAACTGCAGCTTCTACTCCGGCGTCCTTCTAGATTTGCTGGGACGTTGAGCAGTAGGCCGAGGGGGAGAAAGAAGGCGTCAACGGCGGCTGAGGAGGGTGAGGGAGAGGCAGAGACGAACGACGAAGTGGCGGAGTGGGTGATGCACGGGCGAGGACGGCTTGCGGCGTGAGGCGGGGCGGAGCAGCGACGGTAAGCTGTTGTCTCTGTTTTCTGCTTCTGCTCGCTCGAACACACGAAGAGGAAGAAGAAGAGAGAGAGAGTGTTGAGCAAGAGTATCGAGGGAGAGAGAAGAAGATAAGAGAGAGAAGAGGAGGGGTTTGACTAGTCAAAAGAAAAAGAAGAGAGAGAGAGAGAAGCCAATTTGAAATTGGTAAGACATTCGGTCGGTGGGGTGCTCGCACGAAGGGGAGGGGAGAGGAGAGAGAGAGAGAGAGAGAGAGAGAGAGAGTGAAGAAGAGAGAGGGAGAGAGAGAATTAAAATAATACCATCAATCTTATTTTATTTCTTTTCTCTTTCCCTTTCTATTTTCTTTCGGTCTTTAATTTTTTTCCTCCGATAATTTCTTTCTCGAAATTTTGGACTTGTCAACAATTTGATGGACGGTGAGACAGGATCCTAAAATGAACTATGACACGCTCGAATATTCAATTCCTGAAACCAATTTAAATTTTATGGTTAGAATCGATTAGATGTGATTTTAGCCAAATCCAACTAATTAGGTAGTTTTTAGGGATTTTTACTGCGGATACATCCCTTAACGGTTTCACTTAATAGATTAGTTAACTCGTGAGTGATTAGCTCAGAGAAAATGACCATAAGCACCTCAAAAAATGCCCATTTCACTTTATCAAAACGGGGTCGAATTTTAGGATGTCACGGCCCCGCCACCATAGCATCAAGAACAACCGCAAACTACTACCGGTCCTAATCGCCAGAAATAGTTCACTCGCGCGTTTCCGGGTTTAAATCCAGAAACTTAATCAAACGAGTTTGGAAAATTCTCAAATTTGAATATGTTGTAAATGAGACATGAACATATATTTTTCATGAAGACACCTTGATGCAAATTCTTCTAGATTAAGCCCAGTAAATCGTTCAATCCAGTAAAAAAACTGGGTGCACTTCCAAAAAATCTGTTTTCCAAAATCAGTTTGGTTCAAGGTCTAAAACTTGTTCATTTGATCTGAAATTTGACTATGTTAAACTAAAAGATGTGACAAACAAATTTCATGAAGAACCCTTTCAAAATTAGAAACCTAAGAGTTAATAAAAATCCATTGAATCTTAAAAGGTCAGCAGTTCCAATAAAAACAGAGGTTCTGTTTTGTTTTTAACGAAATTGAAATCATACTCTTTTAAATCCATAAAATCTTGGGAAAAATATATGTTATAGCTGAAGCTGTCCAAATTTGTTTTCAAGAATAATCAACCTCAAAATCTTAGCACATTTCGATCCACAAAAATGACAAATAGTGAGGGTCTAAAATCCAGATCCAGGAGAAATCCATTCAATTGGACTAATCCATCCTCATTAGTGCTAATTTCATCAATTAGATCAACATTAATCCATATTAAGGCTAATATTAGCAAATTAGATTAGCACTAATCCATCTTAAGGCTAATCTCACTTAGTACTAATTTAACTAAACTAATTAACACTAATCTAACCCCCTAAGTGCAATTAACAACCTAATCAAGGATTACGGAGTTAACTCACTGCATTAGTGAGCTGATGGGTCCACGGTGACAGCGGCGCAAAGGTGAGCAAGACCCGAGCCTACGACGTCTTCAACAGAGCTCAAATGATGGCCAAAATGGCAAGGTGAGGCTCACGGCTTGACTGGGATTCTGCTTTGCTTGGTTCTATTATATTCTTGCTTAGGTTGAGCTACAAGGACCGATTTTGGTTGCTGGTCGAAGGATGTGTGGCTGGTGAAGTGGTGGTGAGTTGGGTCGGTTGGATTGCTGGCGTGAAGGGCTGTTGGTGTGGAAATGGGTGGAGTTGGCGGTGAAACAGCAGCAAGGAAAAATGAAAAGGAACACAGAACTGGGAGGAGGGAGAAGAAACGTTAAGGAAAGAAAATAGGAAGGAAAAGTAGAAGGGAGAGTTAGTTGGGGGAAAGAAAGAAACGTGCCCAAGAAAGAAAGGGAGAGAGGGAGAGACGTGCGTGAGAGGGAGAGGGGAATGGAGACCAAGAAGTCAAAGGGAATTAAAGAAAAGAAAAAGCAAGGGAAGAAGATGGCAAAAGGTGGTCGGATGGGGGGAATGTGCGAGAGAGAGAGAGAGAGAGAGAGAGAGAGAGAGAGGGATGAAGGTCAAGATGAACAAGGACTTTAAGGGACCATTATCTTCATTTTCATCATTGATGTCCACAAAGTCTTCATGCTTAATGTCAATGCTCCCCCAATGAAAATTTAGTTCCAAAATCCACAAATTAAACCATTTTTTGGCTGCAATTTCTCACTTTTCCACTTGATCCGAATTTCACTTATTTTTTTTTTCGAATTGTCCGAAATCGATTTTTCCACAAAATTCCGGACTCGACGGAATTTCCCTGAAAGATGAGACAATGTTCTAAAAATGAATTGTGACACGCTTGAACGTTCGATTCCCGAAACCGAATTCAATTTCGTGGTTAAAATCAACCGCGGATGAGATTTTAGTCCAATCTAATCTATTGGGTAGCTTTTAGGGATTTTACTTCGGTTATATCCCTTAACGGCTTCACCTAATAGGTTAGTTAACTCATGAGTGATCATCTTAGAGAAAAAGGACCATAGGCGCACTGATGAAAAGCCCAATTCGTTTTATCGGGATGGATCGAAAATTCAGGATGTCACAACTCTTCCCATCTTATAAAATTTTTCGTCTTCGAAATTCAAACCATTAAAATTATTCTTAAAAAGGTGGGGGTATTGTCGTTTCATTGGTTTCTCGCTTTCCCAAGTAGCTCCTTTTATCCCGTGGTGGTACTGCAGACCACTTGAACCAAGGGGACCATTTTGGTACGCGACACTTGCTCTTTCGATCCACGATATGAACCGGTCTTTGCCTCTTATTTGCATAACTTATCTAATGACTTTGAGCAGTCTTGAGTCTTTCTCGAATAACTATAACGACATCCACGAACTGTTGAACTAACCTAGGGTCAGTAATCTTCCGCTCTCTAACTTCACCCCAACGAACTAGAGTTTTGCACGCTCGGCCATACAAAGCTTCAAACGGTGCCCTCGAATGTTCTCAGAATCGCCATGGTAGGTGAACTTGACTAGATGAAGTCTGTTCCTCCCAGCTTCCTTTGAAGTCCAACACGCAAGCTCACAGCATGTCCTCAAGGGTTTGAATTGTACTCTCAAACTGGCCATTCGTTTGTGGATGATAGGCCATGCTATACTGCAGCTTCGTTCCCAAGGCAGTTTGTACCCTTTGGTTCTCGATCCGAAGTAATCGTAATTGGTACTCCATGAAGTTGAACTATCTAGCACACGAACGACTTAGTGTATTTGTCCAATGCAAAGTCCCTTTGTACAACGATGAAGTAAGCGAGACTTTGTCAATCCGTCAACTACAACCCATATCGCATCATCACCTCACCGATCCCTTAGTAACTTTATCACAAAATTCCATCGTGATATGTTCCCATTTCCACTCGGGAATCTCGAGAGATTGCAGAAATCTTCCCGGCCTGCAATGCTGTGCTTTCACTTGCTAGCATGTCAGGCACTTGGTGACATGTCTGGCGATATCTATTTTCATACCAGTCCACCAATAGTGTTGGCGCAGATTCTGACACATCTTCGTACTGTTTGGATGAATACTGTAATTGCTACGGTAAGCTTTTGACAAGATCTCTTCCTTAAGCTCCGCATCGTCGGGTACACATAATCGCCCATGAAACTTTAGTATTCCGTCCTTGGTAACTTGAAAATCACCTTTTCTCTTTTTTGTATCTTCTGCCGAATCTTCTAACTCTTTGGATTTGTCAACTGCAACGTCTTGATTCTTAGTTGTGCTTCCGGCTCAATTCTAAGGATGGCCATAAGACTTGAAAGGTGGCCTACCTCAAATTTGAAAACCGAATCTCTAGCTCTTTCGAGTAAAATCCACTCCCGAATCACCATCTGCGCAATCAATGTCTTTCAATTCAATGCATTTGTAACTTTACTAGCCTTTCTGAGGTGATATAGGATGTCGCAACCATAATCTTTGAGAAGTTCCACCCAATGACACTGTTTCCTATTCAACTCCTTCTTAATCCTCAACTAATGATAACCCGTCCTCAGGTTGACATTCGAGAATATTGATGCTCCCTGTAACCGATCAAACAGATTGTCAATCCTCGGCAACAGATACTTATTCTTGATCATTACCCAGTTGAGTTGCTAGTAGTCGATGTAAAGGCGGAACGACCCATCTTTCTTCTTCACAAACAGAATTGGTGCTCCCAAATGTGATGCACTCAGGCGTATAAATCCCTTGTCGACAACTCCTACATATGCACCTTCAGTTCTTTTAACTCTGACAATGCCACACGGTAAGGAGTTTTAGAGATTGGCTCCGTCCCGAGGCCAACTCAAACACTAACTTGATTTCCCTTTCTGGGGGCAAACTGTGTAATTCTTTAGGAAACACCTCAGAAAACTCCTGTACCACAATTATACTCTCCATCTTCGATTCCTCAATTGTTGTATCCACGACAGTTGCCAAATAATCTTGGTAACCCACATCCAGTAACTGATTGCCTTAAGTGATGAATTTAAAATAATCGAGGGTCTTCTTCGATTCCCAACAACTCAAAACTTTCACCTACTAACGGCTTAAACTGGATCAATTCACAATAACAATCTAGTAAAGCAAGATGCTTCTTGAGCCAAACAACAATTCAACACAACTCGTTGTTTCTTGAACCAACTGTGGCATCCCGGAAATTCAAAGCCGAGCCTTAAGGTGTGTTAAATGTCTTTAATTAGGTGATAGAATTTTATGGCTTATGCTTTGGCCAATTTGTCTTTTAATTTGATGAATTTTGCTTGTGTTGTGGAAATTTAAATTTAAATGCTTGGCCATATGATTTAAATTTCAATAATTAAAAATATCCCAAGACTTTGGCCAAGATGAAATTTGAATTTAGAAATATTAATTCAAAAAAA